>ML783280.1:705558-725651 GCA_009831015.1 Picea engelmannii
AATTGAGCTGACCCCCCGGGGCTCCAAATTACACACATTATCCACCCCAACATTTGGGAATGTCACTCTAGTTTCACAATTTTCCCCAAATCCGTCATAGATCCAAAATATGTAACACCAAAGTTTTCCAAATTCATGCTGATCCCTGGCCCATATGGTCTGGTGTTTAACAAAAATCTCTAATACCGATCTGCAACGTCCCCCACTACTAAACCTAACAATTCATTTTTTTATTTTTTTGATACCATTAAATTAAAACATGAAATAGGATAAAAATTCCCATGCATATGACAACAATTACAATAAACATGAATGCAACTAATTAAACATACACATAATAGCATGTAAATTTCTTAAAAACATAGAGTTTATGCACACCAATATAAGCCCATAAATTAAACATTGAACATAGATAAAATATTTGTCTTTTAAATCAAATGTGCAATCAGCTACAAAGGACGAACATGCTACCAAACCATAGACTTGGTTCTACAAATATCAACAAAAATTCACCCTCAATCTGGGGCTAGTAATCCACAAGAAAGGGTGTTTCCTAAGGGTGTCTATTGTCCACTTACAACAAGATAGTTTCCTACAACAATCCCAATCCACTATCTCTCTTTCCCACAACCTACATAACCCAGGGAATTAGATCCCCTTCTCTACCACGTAGTCCCACATGTTATCCCCTTTCCCTCTAGGGCTCCAACATAGGTTGGCTAGAAATCTCTCTTGTTGGGAACTCGAGGGAATTATGGCAATATGAAACACTCAACAACAAAATACTTATTTTGCACAACAAAACTCACTCTAGAAGCCTAACAACCTGTTTCTTAATGCATTTTCTAGCTCCCAAAAGCTACCACACATGCCCACTATGGCTGCCTTCAAGCTTCAACACTATACATTCTCTTGTTGTCCCAAAAAATGTCTGTAAAAATTCTCTTATTTTCCCATACAAATTCACTTCCCTCAAGCCAGTTGACTCTCACTCTCCCTAATGTTGATTATACTTTAGCTCCATCCTCCCAATAACTATGAGATGTGACTCCTCACACCCACCCTTTTACATGTATTCAAATATTGGGATCTCATACACTCAAAGGAAAATCAGAAGGTTCACTCAAAACAATAATTTAGGAAATGGTTTGGGATTTAAGACCCAAGAATTAAAACCCCCCTTTAGACCCCTAATCTCTTGCGGAAAACTAATCCTCCATGACTTTGTCCATGTCCATCTGTAGTCGACATCATATTTTATTATGTTATTTTTGATATAAAATATTTACATATAACATCAATTGGCCCATGACCATATATCATATTTACATTACATATCACTAATCCAGGGATTAAAAGTGGGGATGTTATAATAAAACCCAGTTTGTGAGGCCGAATGTAATCTATTGACAGAGAGAGTTTTCACTGAACTTTGCACCTGCCAACTATGTGTTGAAATCATTCTTTAGATTAGAATTTAGGGAGGCCATTCGATGCCATTGCATATTTCTATTTGAATGGTTCTAGAATAAAACTCAAGTCATTTTCCAATAGTTTAATATAATGACTCAAAAAACTTTTAAATAATAGTACACCATTCTTTTTCTAAGATATACAGATACCAATATAAATTTCAACAATTATGTGTAAAGACAACAAGTATGCACGCACACACACACAACTTTACTTAATAGATTATTCATAGATCTCACACTATTCACACACCAAAATAAGAAATAATCTATAATTTATTCATTCAAATCTATACTTATTCAAAATAATTATGCAAGAATTACCATTACCAATTGTAGCTTGATTGCCCAACTTGATTTGTTTTTTGTGAGTCTAATATTCTTGCATCAGCATACTTATTGTTGAATTATCCACCGATTGACCACCTTACCAACTCTAATGGGTACTCTTCTTCCCCAAGGATCCTTGTAATGTTCCCCAGCTTAAACAAGGAACATTACTTGTGGAATACACATAAAATCATTTCTTTTTGCTAACTCATTTACTGTAGCTTATCAACTACTATTTATACACATTTTTAACCATATTTTTCAACCCATAATTAAATGCATATACAACACTCTAAATGATCATGAATGAAATTAATAAATTATTCACAACAACAAATAAACCATTCACATACACAAAGTTAAACACAACAATTAAACTCATGAAATTACTCAGAAATAGATAAACACTTATATTTTAAAACACTTGTGCAACCAACTGCTTAGACAGGACGTTCCACCCAACCATAGACCTGTTGTTATAAATCTCAACAAAAAGTCACCCTCGATATGGGGCTAGGAATCGACAAGAGAAGGGTGCCCCTCACAGTCCACTCACAACTCACTATCACACAACCACTAGTATTATCCTATAACTATCCCAAATTTCTTCTATCTCTCTTCCTCTTGACCTGCCCAATCCAAGGAATTTACCCCTTTATTTCTCTTAGTCCATCGGACATCCCATTCATTTATCGAGGCATCTCTAGCTCATGTAACTAGGAATCTCTCTGCTGAGAAGTCAAGGGAACTCACTGCCAGGAAAACTACCAACAACCAACAATAAACACTTGTTGTTACAATATTGCAACTCACTCAGGAGTTCACTCTTCAGAACTGACAACCTAGCTCTTCAATTTCCAGTTCCAAAACACTCCACATATGCTTCAACATGCTTTTGAATTTTCTCATCCTTCTTGTTAAATCTCCGATGCTCTCTTTCCTTGCTCTCTACTTGTTCTTCATGCCAAAATTGCATGTAAATATTTTCCTAATTCCCCCATAAGAATTTCCTATATTTTCCCAAGACAATTTACTACTCACTCTACCCAATGTTGATTGCTTCAGCCCCATGATTTCCAATAACTATGGGATGTGACCCTCATACTACCCTCTTACATGAGTTTAAGGATTGGGATCTCATACTCTCAAACAAAAAATAGAAGGTTTCCTCAAATGATAATAAAATTAAGAAAATTGAGTTTGAATTAATGCCCATAAACCATTTTCCCTTTAGGTCCCTCTTAGGAAATTCCTAGGAATTCCCCTCTCTTGTGAATTAATCACCCCCCATCTCTATCCATAGTCCCAACAACGGGTATCACATTATATTTATTAAAATTCAAAAAATACATTTCACATATTACATCGCTTGGTCATAACCATATTCATATCTACATTATGCATTAATTAAACTGGGGATTATAGTGGGGATGTTACATTCCCCCTCCCCTACAATTGTACATCACCCTCGATGCATAACACCATGCCAAAATACATATAAAATTTTACATCACAATATTTATAAAATAAAACAAAATTCTGCAATTTTTACCCTCCAACAACAATCCCAACCACCATATCTTGTTTTTCTCAACCCGATGACCCAAGGGATGCACCTCCTTCACTGCCTTCAATCCATTGGGATGCACCATTATTTTATCATGGGTATTAGTGCAGGTGACCAATAATTTCTAAGATGTGGTTCTGGAATCTAGTTGCCCACAAATAGAGTCTTGCATTTTTCAACTTCTATTTTCTTCAAAATTGACAAAACATTGTGGGTATTCCTCACATAGTTTCTTCATGATCCCATGTTAGATATTCAATACTGTAGTAGGCCCATTGAACCTTTACCATCCCTATGGATTTTTTCTAGAGCACTTTAACTTTCTGGTCCAAGATATGTATCGGGTCCACCCGGAAATCCCCTTCATTTTCCACCTGGATCATAGTCCAATCAATTATGTGGTTAGGGTCAGGCACATATTTATTTAATAATGATACACGTAATACATTATGCACTCTCATGAATGAAATAAATTCTATCATGTATGAAACTAACCCTATCTTCTCTAATATTTCAAAAGGCCCACAATATCTTGTTGCCAACTTTTGGAAACAACCCAATCTTATCAAACTTCTTTTCACTTTCACTTTAAGAAATACATGTTCTCCCACTTTAAAATCAATGAAAATTTTGTTCTTGTATGCATACATTTTCTTCCTATCCTGGGTAGCCTTTAAATTCTTCCTAATCTTTGTCATATTCTCTTCCATTTCCTACAACAAATATGGCCTAGTGACAACCCTATCTGTTGGGTTATCCCATCTCACTAGTGTGCTACACTTCCTACCATACAACGCTTCAAATGGGATCATTTTTCATGAGGCTTGATACATGTTATTATAGGAAAAATCCACTAAGTGGATATAGTCTTCCCACTTTGATGGATGGTCCATCACATACATCCTAAGCATGTTTTCAATTACCCTATTGGTCCTCTTTGTTTTCCCATTTGAATCTGGATCATATGTTGTACTAAGATTCAGATTTGTCCCAAAGCATTTGAAAACCCTTTCCATAATTTGGATGTTAACTTGGAATCTCTATTTGAAACTATTGCCTTAGACACTCCATATAGCCTGGAAACTTCCTTCATGCAGATCTCTGCAATATTTTCTTCCTTGTGTGTTGTTTTCACATAAATAAAATGCACCTCGTTAGTTGATTTTTCCACCACCACCATGATGGAATCATGTTGCTTCATTGTTATGGGAATCTTTGTAAAAAAAATACTATGACCACTTCCACTTGCATTTTGGAATGGGAAATGGTTGTAGCAACCCCGCTACATGTCTATGCTCTATCTTTTCCTTCTAACACTCTAGACATTGGGCTATGTAGTTAGCCACTTCTTTCTTCATTCCTAGATAAAAGTATTAGTTCCTTGTGGCTGGAATGGATTTCTGATATCTTGGGTGCCCAACATATGGTACATTGTGCATTTTCCCAGCACTATATTTTCCATCTCCATGAAATTTGGCATGCAAACCTTGCCTTTGTACAAGAGGATTCCATCCTCTTTCAAATCATAATTTTTAAATTCTATTGTAAAATTTATTTTAATTGTAAAAAGTGTTGGTCTGAATTTGTTGCTTCAAGAATTTTATCTTTGAAACATGCATTTCATGAGCTCTTTTGCTGAGAGCATCATCCACCTGATTTTCTTTGCCTTTGATATGTTTAATTTCAAAGTCATACTCACTAAGAAATTCCATCCATCTAGTTTTCTGACATTTAAATTTGGCTTTCCAAATAAATGTTTTAGACCACAGTGTTCTATTCTTAGCTCAAATATCCTCCCCGCGAGGTAATCTCTCCACATTTTTAATGCATGTTCAATGATTGCTAACTCTAGGTCATGTGTAGCATAATTTCTCTTATTCTCTTTTAATTTTTGGATATCATAGCATACCACATGATCTTTTTGACCGAGGACTCCACCGAGCCCTTCCTTGCATGCAACCATGCACACTATAGAGTTTTCATTTAAATCTACAATCTTTAATATTTTTTCACTTATCAAGATATTTTTCAACTCATAAAAACTTTCTTTACACTTAGAAGTCCATTCAAATTTCACTCCCTTCTTTTGTAAATAAGTGATGTGGATTGGAATCTTTGGAAACCCCTTTATGAATCTTCAATAGTAACTAGAAAGACCCATAAATGATCTAACCTCTGTCACATTTCTTGGAGTTTTCCATCCTCGAATGGACTCTCTCTTCTTGGGACCAACTGTTATCCCATATGCTAAAATAATATGCCCCAAGTAGTGGATCTTATTTTGATAAAAGATGCACTTACTTAACTTGGCATACAATTTATTCTCCCTTAAAACCTTTAGCACAATTCATAAATACTTCTCATGCTCCTCTTCAAGTTTATATTAGATGAGAATATCATCTAAGAAAACAATTAAAAACTTGTCTAGCTTATCCCTGATCACTCCATTCATCAAACAAATAAAAATGGTTAGGGAATTTGATAGTCCAAAAGACACTACCATGAATTATTAATGCCCATACCTTGTTCTAAATGATGTATTGATGATATCTTCTTATTTTATGCTCACTTCATGATAACCTAATCTCAAGTCAATATTGGAAAATATCCTTGCACCTTTCAGCTAATCAACAGATCATCAACTCTTGGAAAACAACATCTGTTCTTTATAGTGACCTTATTTAGCTGTATAAAATCAATACACATACTTAAGGTTCCATATTTCTTCTTCACAAAGAGGATTGGGGCTCCCCAAGGTGACACTCTTGGGCATATATACCCCTTGTTTAGAAGTTCTTTGAGTTGCATATACAACTCTTTCATTTCTAGTGTTCCCATTCTATAAGGTGTCTTGGAAACTTGGGAAACTTCCAACACTAAATCAATAGATAAATCAATGTCCCTCTTTGGTGGAAATCCTGAGATTTTCTCAAAAACATATTCAAAATATTTTAAGACTGGATGGTCTTCAATACTTGCCACTTTATCTCTAGCTACCTCTTCCAAATGGGCTGTAACAATTTGACATCCCTTCCTAAAACTCTTTTTCATCTGCATGGCTGAAATTTCTCTAACAACTATATCTCTTGGAATGCCTTGAATCTTACCTCGATTTCCTTTCTCATCAAGAAAAAATATTGTCTTTTTGTAACAGTCTAGGACAACATGGTGTTTTTCCAACCAATCCATGCTAGTTAGACAATCATATGAACCCAAAGGTATGATGTTCACATCTACCTTTGTGTTGAGTCCATTCATGTCTATTTGACAATCTTTAACCAACTCATTGATATTTCTCTTAGCCCCCATGGATAACTAAACTAACTAAGGTTTCTTATGCTTGCACCTTTGCAAGTGAAATATTTCAACAATGTTAGAGTTTATGTAACTATGAATAGCTCCATAATCAATTAAAATTGTTATGGGATGATTATTGATCTTTCCTTCCACTTCAATCATGGGGGACTGCTACTCTGCTTGCTTGTTTTCCAAGGATGCATAAATCCTTAGCATGCTTCCTCCCATGTCTTCCACTATTTCAGTCTCCTAAATGTTGTGGACAATCCTCATTCTTTCTCCTTTGTGAGGATAGTCCCTATATAAGTGATTTCCCTCACATCCCCAACATTGTACATGTTGTTGTCTTGGCCTTTTCCCAAAATAATATTCTTTCGTGGGATCATTTTTAGCTAATTGTCCTTCCTGATTTGCTTAGGGGATGCTCTTGAAAAAGGGTGGTTTAAAACCTTTCTGTCTTTGATCCCTCTTTCCTTTCATCTTGTCATTCCAAGTCTTTTGGAAGGTTGGCCCCCCTTTTCTATGCTCATAAAGATGCTTTGCTCTCCTTATGGACTCCTCCAAAGTCTTGGGGTTATCGTATTGTATATTTTCACTATAGAAGGAGGGAAACCCACTAAAACCCATTTGGATTTTGACTTTATCATCTTTTATAAAGTCCACATACTTCAAGAACTCAAGGAACCCTCTTCGCATACTCATCCATTCTCATGCTTCCAAGCTTGAGTTCAAATAAATATTTCATCTTCCTCTCATAGTAATGCTTAGGAAAATATTTTTCTTGAAACTATCCTTTGAAGTATCTCCATGAGACCCTCTTCTCATCAAGATGCTTGGCCTACTTAAGTTGATCCCACCACATGGCTACATTTCCTTGCGAGTGGTAGTTGCAATTATTGTTGCTTCCCTTAAGGGATAATCATGCAGCTAGAAATATTTCTTCATTTCCAACAACCAGGCGTTGACCTCTTCTCCCTTCTTGTGATCACCATTGAAAGTAGGTGGCTTGATTTTCCTAAGTTCACCTTGCAAGATGTCTCCCTCAGGCCTTCTTCTCTGTATTTTTACAGGAGACACACTTGGGCTACTCCTTGGCCCTGAATTGGCATGAGCTCTCCTAGTGGATTCTCTGGGAATGATGGCGCCTGCTCATACTCCTTGAATTCCTATCATTCCCATGTGCATCCCTTATGTTATGGTATTTGGATGTTGTCACTTGTATATCACTAGATTATTGCATTGTGATAGAGTCCTTATTGGATTTCTTCTACATAATGTTCAAGATATAAAGTATATTTTCTTGGGCCTTCATAATATTTTCATTATCATCCCTATAGCTCTGCACTTCTCTTTGTAGGCCCCTCATAGTTACATGCTCTTTCCTATCTCTTCTTCCATTAGACTTGGTCTCAACATTTACCATGCTAACATGTAGCCCTTTGACTTCCTCTTCATGACTATAAGACCCTTGGGAATCTTCCATAGCTGTAGTTTTCATATAGGAACCAAATTTCCTTTTTGAACCTCTAAATTCTACAGAAAATGTGCATGCAAACAATTTTCTTTTAGACAAAAATAAATACATTCAAAAATTTGGAAAATAATGCATAATTTTATTTTTCTTCTCTTTAATGCCACTAGTCATATTCTTTTGAATTGAATGTAACTTGTATTTCCTAGGTCAATTTTCTGGGTTAACAAATGGATTCTCCTCCTCGAAACATTTTCATTGAATACTCATTTTCCCAATTCCGATTTCTGAGTAGAAAGTTATGGTCTTCAAAAGTTTTGACTATTTTCCATTTTTTATAACCTTGCATGCTACAAATGCTCTCTTTCTCTTTGAGCACATTTTTAGGTACCTATAATTAAAATATGGCTCCATGGATAACTTCTATAGTCCAAGATATTTACATAGAATTCTCCCGGGCACTAAACTGACTCCTGAGTTAGGATTTATGCCCTCTAGAAGTAATATGGTATTGAATTTTACCCTTGATTGTTTAGGCTGTAATTTCTTCATACAAGATTTGTTTTGTGCTCAAAATAACTCATTGGAAATCTCTCCTTGAGATATTTCATTTTAGAATAAAAACTATCTATATTGGAAGTACACAGTTTTGTGAAATTTGATTTTCTAAAAATGTTGTTTAGGCCCTACAAAATGCCTTGCAAGTTTGTGACCTCCAAAAACAATAATTTTTTTTATGATAATTTGACTATTTATTGTTGATAGGGCACTTCTTTTATTCTTGGTAATTGGGCCATCGGGCCACCGATCACTGGGTAAATTCTTCTATGTCTCTTCCTGGATCTTCAAATTGACTCTAGTCTAGTCCACCGAATCACCAGGAACTAGGGAAAGTAATTTCCCTTCTCCTCACCAAAATTATTTTCGATTCTTATTAGGTCCATTGGGGCACTAGATTCTGATTAGGTCCATTGGGGAACCGACCTACAGGGCCACTTTCCATACAACAAATTTGTGAACCAACGCCACACCGGTCCACCAAGCATGAGGTGCCGATCAGAATACCTTAGGCCCCATAGAACCAACCCAACCCACACAAATTATATCCAAATAACTCTGATTCGATGTTGGTCCATCAGGCCACCGACCCACCATCACGCAACATCCATCCAAATAAATTTGATCCGACATCGATCCATCGGGCCATCGGGCCATTGGCCCACTGCGCTTAACCTACAACCAAATGGCCCATGGTATGAAATTGATCCACTATCCCACCACGTGTAACCTCTAATACATCCCCTACAAAATAACTCTTGTCTGGTCCACCAGGCACTAGTCCATTGTTGCCAAAAGTTTATGTTACGCATGGGCTCCATAGGGTTCCATGGCTCTCTGTCCTTTATGCATAAGTAATAAAAGGTCGTATTTTTCTTATAAAATTTTCCATCAAATCTTTCCCCATGCATGTGGGATAAATAAAAATACAAGTTGTAGATCGACGACTAGGAATCCATGAGGGGTGAGATCAACAACTGTTGAGCATTGGTTTCCTAGAAGCCATACCTTCTGATTCTGATGCCCAAATTGCGAAAGAAGAAGATTTCTATAATGCTAGGGTCATGGAGGTTAAATTGGGAATCATTTCTAGGGTTGAATGGCGGTTTTTAACAACAAAAGAATCTCTCCTACAATGTTGTCCCATGACAATTGATTTATTTCATTCAAGAATTTATGCCATCATTCCATTCCATGAAAATAATTTTCACCAACAACTTTCTATTTTCATGTAGTAGGCTATTGCAGGATAGTGCTACAACCTTTAGCTCCAATACCATACTGTAACGTTCCCCAACTTAACCAAGGAAAATTACTTGCAGAATACACATAAAATGAATTTTTTTAGCTAACTCGTTTATTGTAGCTTACCAACTACGATTTATACACATTTTTAACCATACTTTTCTACCCATAATTAAATGCATATACAACACTTTAAATGAACATGAATGAAACTATTAACTCATTGAAAACAACAAATAAATCATTCACATACACAACGTTAATCACAACAATTAAACTCATGAAATTAATCAGAAATAAATAAACACTTATCTTTTAAAACACTTGTGCAACCGACTTCTTGTAAAGGATGTTCCACCCAACCATAGACCTGTTGTTCTAAATATCAATAGCAATTCACTCTTGAGCTAGGGCTAGGAATCCACAAGCGAAGGGTGCCTCTCATAGTCCACTCACAACTCACTATCATGCAACCACTGGTATTATCCTACAACTATCCTTAATTTCTTGTAGCTCTCTTCCTCTTGACCTTCCCAACCCAAGGAATGTACCCCTTCATTGTTCTCAATTCATTAGACATCCCATTTGTTTATCAGTGTCTCTCTATCTTAGGTAACTAGGAATATTTCTACTGAGAACTCAAGGGAACTCACTCCCAGGAAAATTACCAATAACCAACAACAAACACTTGTTGTTACAATGCAACTCACTTAGGAGTTCACTCTTCAGGTATGACAATCCAACTCTTCAATTTCCAACTCCAATATGCTCCACATATGCTCGAGCATGCTTCTAAATTCACCCATCCTTCTTGCTCTAGCTTTGGTTCTCTCTTTCCTTTCTCTCTACTTGGTGTTCATGCCAAAACTGCATGTAAAAATCTTCCTAATTTCCCCATACAAATTTACTCTATTTTCCCAAGACAATTTACTACTCGCTTTGCCCAATGGTGATTTCTTCAACCCCATGCTTTCCAATAAATATGGGATGTGACCCTCACACCCACCCTCTTACATGATTTTAAGGATTGGGCTCTCATACACTCAAACATAAAATAGAAGGTTTCCCCAAATG
The DNA here is from genome assembly GCA_009831015.1 of Picea engelmannii. Lineage (NCBI taxonomy): Eukaryota > Viridiplantae > Streptophyta > Pinopsida > Pinales > Pinaceae > Picea > Picea engelmannii. The sequence continues at coordinate 716,573 of ML783280.1, forward strand.
ATAATAAAATTAAGAAAATTGGGTTTGGATTAATACCCATAAACCTTTTCCCCGGTGGGTCCCTCTTAGGCACTGCCTAGGCATTCCCCTCTCTTGTGGATTAATCAACCCCCATATCATTCCATATTCCCAACAACTAGTATCACATTATATTTACTAAAATTCATAAAATACATTTCACATACTACATCGCTTGGCCATAGCCATATTCATATCTACATTTTGCATTAATTAAACTGGGGATTATAGTGGGGATGTTACAATCCCTGAGTTGTGGGGTTGTATGAAAGGTATTTCTCATATCGATGTAATTGAAAAATGAATCCGCTCAGCTTGATAAGAATCCCTACACCACAAATTTCAATAAAACAGACTCTCAACAAATACCAATGAAATGTTTTTAAGCATTACAACAACCATCCAACATTAGTATGCATAAAAGTGTTTCCCTCTTAGCCCAAGCTCTCCTTTCGTAAGGTTTTTGGTACATGCCACTTTTTCAACTCAAGCAAATATTTATTTTACTAAATTACTAACTACTTAATATTCACCCACCCATGTGTCACTCACATACAAAAGTGCACAAGTAATTGTTTATTTTGAAATATAAAATAATGATTTTTTCTCATCCTAGGTGTTCTCTTGATCTTCTCATCACATCCCATTTTAGTGGTTACACATGGATTAACTCTCCTTAACTTATACCCATCCACTTTTCTTTTTTTTCTTGGCACTTCTATTTGAATTTGAATTCTTGTTCCTCTCTCTTCTCCTTGATTCAAGGGTGCACTATTAATTAGTTTCATTAATTAATAATTAGATTTTTTTCATTTCATGCTCACTCCTATCATGTAATTATTTTATTATTAAATTCTAATTAACTAGATCATATCTCTTACATGAATACTAATTTATTTATATGTTTAATTATGTTACTATCTTTTAATTTACTTTTCTCTCCAACAAATGTATAACTCATAATTATTTTCTCAATTCAATAACTATGCATGTTAAAGTAATTCCCTTTAATGCTTTTCAATTCAACCTTTTTTTCACTATAGAATTGAAAATTCATAAATGATACCAAGGGTCCCATCTTTCTCATGCATTTCAATAATTTCCTTTTTGTATTTCTATGGGTGCCATGTTTAACATTCTCTTCATACATCTAACTTTTCTTGGTGGGGAAATGGAGAAATAGCTGAGACCCAGTTAACTCAATATTCATTTCCCTTTATTTAGAGACTAATGGTCACTACGAAATAAGGTCACCACCTTATTGCATGCCCCTCACCTAATCCACCTAATCCTCATGAGTGACAGAGTTCACAACCTACCCTTACCGCAATGTGGGACATTAGAGTAAAATCATCTATATATTTTCAACTGAAGCCACGAAAAATGAGTGCTAGTAGGTGGAAATATGAATGTTTCTTCTCATTTCCTAGTGATACTAGATATGTTTCCATACAACACCATTAACCCTATGTGGGTTAATCAACAAGCATGTTTTCTATGTGTGCACACACTAAAATCAAAACATCAATAGTTTAAAAAATCCAAATTCAAACTATAACATAATCATACACTTTTTATAGTTCCCTGACTCAATCTTGAGCCCAATATAATTTTGATGCAAATTCCATTTCAAGACACCACTGTGGTTTTCTATCACTCTAGGAAAACCGACAGTAGCATCTACAAGTTAAGTATCCAACATTTTCATTGCAGTTGATCAAAATCATATAAATCAATACCATAAGTCGCATCATATCAATGGACATTTAATTCATATACATTGTCTTATGAACTTTTAAATAAACCCACTCAATAATCATCATTCAAACTAAATAAAAAAATGAAAAATTTAAGTTTCACCATCATAATATGAGTCAATAAACTGATTCATTTGTAAACAAATGCCCTCAAATAACAATTTCTAGTCTATCTCAATATTCAAATCAAAATGGGGCACTACATGCACCCCCTCTTCAAGACTATTACAAAGTTCTATAATAAGTATGGAAATTATTGATGCATCTCAATTGTGTCATCCTAAGTAGAAGAATTGGGACTATAACTATTCCACTAGGCCTTTACTTGGTCTACCGAATGACGTTAAATCTGTCAAGTGCGACAGTGTAAAATTTGCATTGGTTCGGACATCAAAGCCCCCTTGTTTGACTTCTGTAAATAAAATAGATCAATAACATGGGAAGGATTTGAAATATGATGGCATAATATACACACATGAAGAACATTATGCATATAATCTAATGATGATGGAAATGCAAGATTATAAGAAATTGGTCCCTTTCTTTCTAAAATTTCAAAAGGTCCTACATAATGCAAAGACAACTTAGCTCACTTACCTAACTTAATTGAGATATTTTGTAGTCTCACTCATAAAAATACGTTATCCCCAAATTCATAGTTTCTATCAAATCTATGTGCATCCACATAACTCTTTTTTCTGTCTTGTGTTTCTTTTAATATTCTCTTAATCATGTTCATTTATTCCTCCATTTCTTGGATTACTTTTGGTCCGACCATGACTATTTCCTCTAGCCTATCCCAACTAAGAGGTGTTCTACACGATCTTCCATACAAGAGTTCAAATGGTGCCATATTAATTAAACTTTGGTAACTATTATTATATGCAAATTCAACTAGTGGTAAATATTATTCTCAATTCTTTTGTTGGTCCATCACATACATGTGAAACATGTATTCTAATATGTGATTCATTCTTTTTTTTTCTATCCATTAGTATTTCAGTGGTATGTTGTATTGAAATTAATTTGTGTTCCCAATGCTTCTTGGAGACTCATCCAAAATATTGCCATAAATGTCGATCCTCTATCCAAGATGATTTTCTTATGGATTCCATGTAATCTTACTATCATGTTTATGAACATACTTGCAATCTTTGGTGCTTGATAAATAGTATTTACTGGATAAAATGTGAACTCTTTGTCAAAGTGTTTACCACTACGTATATGGAATCATGTCTCCTTGATTTCATTGTTAATCCAACAATGAAATCCATCAAAATCACTTCCCATTTCAATTCCACTATAGCATGTGGCTGCAAAAATCTTTTTTAAATGGTGTATGTTCAATCTTCACTTACCGACAATCAAAACATATAGCTACAAAATTAAATGTATCCTTCTTCATTTTGTTTGAAAATAATAATAGTTTTAGGCCCACATTCATCTTTTTTACTCTTGGATGAGCCATATAAACTGCTCTATGAGCTTCTCCTAATATCAAATTGTGAATTTCACTGTCCAGTGGTACATATATCCTTCCAGAAAATTGTAGTAAGCTATCATTATCTAAGGAATATCCTTCATACTTCATAGTTTCCATTATTTCATTCTCTAACTCCTATTTAACTTCTTTGTACCATTCATCTTATAATTGCATATTCAATATTTTTTCTCTTAAATTTTTCTTTAATGGTAAAATTGAGAAAACTCGTGGCCCGCGACTTAAAGCATTTGCCACTTTGTTCATTATTCCTTTAGTGTATGATATGTCAAAATCATACTCGCTTAATAATTTTGACCATATTCTCTATCTCGTATTCAAATTAATCTACATAAACATGTGTTGAAGTCCGTGATGATTTGTCTTAAACTTGAATTTCCTTCCAACTAGATAATGCCTCTAAATTCTTAATGAATGCATCATCACCACAAGGTCCAAATCATGTTTCAAGAGGTCAATTGTTTCTTCAAGTGTAGGCTATTACCCTACCTTCTTGCATTAGCATGTTTCAAAATCCTTCCTTTGATGCATCCGTGCATACCAAAAAATCTTTATTCATATCTAGTACTTCCAAAATAGGAATTGTCATCAACTACTCCATTAGTTTCTAAAATGCTCCCTCGCATCATTTTTTCCATATAAATTTCTTATTCTTCAATAGTTTAGTAATAAGATTTGTGATCTTTGAAAATCCTTAAACAAATCTTTGATAATATTCACCAAACCTATAAAACTACCTACTTCATGTGCATACATGATTACTAGCTATTCCATAATTACTTCTATCTTTGTTGGGTCTATTGTGATTCATTCTCTTTAAATGATATGCCGTAAGTAATGAATATTTGACTTATAATATAATCATTTAGAAAGTTTTCCATATAATTTAATCTCTCTAAGACATTGTAACACTGGTCATACACGTTCCTCTTGCTCCTCCAATGTACAAGAATATATCAAAATATCATCTTAAAAATACTTGCATGAACTTGTCAAGTTACTCTCCAAATATTCAATTCATTAAAATCATAATAATTCCCAATGTATTCATTAATTTGAAGGGTAATATCACAAATTAATAATATCCGAAACGTCTCCTCCATATTTCTACTTTTCCCATTACTATTATTTTCTTAACTTATTTACTCAATTATTTGTTCCTTAACAAAACAAGACCAATAATTCATTTTATTGATGGGTTATATCAATATGATATTAATAACCATTAATATGTCTCAACTATTTGCAAAGCTTTAAACTATTTAAATAAAATATACCCTAGACTTTATTGTCGAAAATATGTTATACCAATTAAGGCCATACCTTTAAAAAAGATGAAAGGACATTCTTTCCTCTACACTGTGCTTATTGACCCTAATACATAACAGACAAATAAGTGTACACATATTCCTTAAACAATAATAAGGTTAACTACAATCTATTGGCTCATTAGGACCTAGCCTCATCAATATGCTATGATACCACATATAACACCTCTTCTAGTATTAAATCCTCAAGTATACTTTTGCACAAAATGCATAATTAAATTAACCTTTGCGTAGTGCCAAAAGGAGTACAACTAGTGTAAAGTTTATAAATAAATGTAAAGTTTATAGTAGTACAACTAGTGTAAAGTTTATAGTAGTACAACTAGTGTAAAGTTTATAAATAAATGTAAAGTTTACACTAGTACAACTAGTGTAAAGTTTATAAATAAATGTAAAGTTTACACTAGTACAACTAGTGTAAAGTTTATAAATAAATGTAAAGTTTATAAATAAAAGTAGGAGTTTTTTTTTTAATTTCTTAATTCTACAAAGAATATAATTTTAGGATATTTCCCCATAATCAATTTTGAATAAAATCTAACTTTATTGTTTTGAATATAAAAAATAAGTTAAAAATCACCTTAATTAACTAACCAACTACCTACAACTTCACTAACTGCATACAATTTCAATAAGTGACAAACTACTTGTAATTATACAAGTTTGAATATAAAAATAACCATGCTTACTACTTTCCTTACTAGTTGAGCATTGATTAACATGACTTGTTTAAAAAGTTGTTAAATCAACACATTCACAAATACAACTAACTAGCATACCCCTGAAATAGGGGAAAAGAAACACCGAAGTGAATTGGGGTGGTTATATTGTTTACAGACCATAGAATTTTGTCTGTGGATGGATTATGAATACTTTACAAGGTCCATATTCATCCCACATCTCCCAAAATATTTTCAACGATTCGGTAACTCCAAAAATGAATCAATGAGTTGCATGCCCACTTGCAATAATCACATAACTCCAAAGTTGAATCACCCAAATGCATGGCCACCTGCAATAATCACATATATATATGACCTGCTTTTCCAAATAAAATGGAAGAGGAAGAAGAGCTCTGTAAAAATACTAAAGTTACATTTCTTGATAATCCATCCTAGAAGATACAATCTACAATCTCATTAACCACTATATTGTTCTTTAGGTTATGGAGATCTCAAGTCATAACCATTCATATAAAGTGCACAAGCAACCTATAGTTGTTGATGCGATCTTTCCTAAAAGCCATAACATCGTTTGCTTGAGTTGTGGACAGAAAAAGTCATGATTGTAAGCTACACCTTCACATGCATATATTTATAATCTACAAAACCATAATCTTTAGACTCCAGATGTGAAGCCATTAGATTCATGACAAAATAAACTCATTATTCATGAAAGGTTGCTATTTTGAAAGGTTTTTTAATTTGGGTTATTTTTTTCACCACACAAAAGTATGAGCCATCGAAACACTCTAGGACATACAAAGGAATGTCAAAGCATGTGATGCTTTGATAAAGAAAATAAGAGGCAAGATAACTTTTACGGTATAAATTAAATACAATGTTTCTAAAATAAAAAAGTTGTTCTTGCTATTTTTTTACTTTTCTCTAGCATTTGTTCATTGGTCTTCAATGGGGAAAGCGTTGATCCCCTTAGTAAAACAAGAACTAGCCAATCTAGATAAGGATCTAGATAGGAGATGAACAACCATGAATGCACTGAAAATCTATGTAAAGCTTATGAACACAAGGACTTTACCTCTATTCTTAGACAAAGTCTTAGAGTCTAAACAAAGCAGCAAGGCTTCGAGTCGCTAGTATGCAATATCTCTCTTAGGAAGTACTTGCCAAAGTGCATGGAAAAAAAATCATTTCTCTTATAAGAAAAATTATGGCCACTGTTGTGAAGAATCTATCTTCAAGTGCAGAGTCATTTCCTCTACAAAAAGCTTGTGGAAGAGTTGTGGCAGGCATAGCCAGGTATGACATTGATACTTTTAGCACAAAGTCCCAACAAGAGGGTGTTTTAAGAACCTATGTAAACCCTTGCTTGTTTGCAAGCTCTTGTAGGCTACAATAGTTGGAAATTTTCTTCACTAGATATTGTTAATGAGGTTTTCTTGAGAGTAACAGGTACATTGGAAGAGAGAGAGAGGTGCATTTTGGAGCATACATTAGAAAAATAGTTTAAAATTGTGCATAATTTGTATGGTGGCATGAGACTCTTCCTATCCACGTTCCCTCATACATGTGATGAAATCTCTTGAACCGATACATTATAATAGTATATATTCATCTCTATTTGCAGTACAATCTATTTTGAAAAAAATTAATATTACATTTTCATCTCTATTTGCAAGTACAATCTATTTTGAAAAATTTTAATATTACATTTTCATCTCTATCTGCAATAGAGTCTATTTCCACTCACATGTTTGCAAATGAGAATATGGCTATATTTATGGGCCACTCGTTTCAACCTTGAGCTATTACTTGTGGATATACCTATTACTCGGTGTAATTGCTCACATTGTTGGGTGGGTAATATTTTTTGGTCTTTACTTGTGAAAGTAGGCATGATCTCATGTTGGAGTACAAGGTGTGTTTTATTTTCTTCAATTAAATAAAAAATATATAGTTTTGTTGGCCAATGAAAATTACAATGCCTTTCTAATTATTTCAAACCATTTGAACTTGATATTCTTAATAAATGAGCCTAACTTATCAAATGATAAAAAATATCTTATAAAACATTAACAGATTAAACCTTATAAATAAGAAGTTAATATGTTAGAAGTCACATGAAACTGGAAGCAAAAATCAGAACCGAATTGTGTTCCCATTAAAATACCCTATATAATAATGACACCCTCAAAGTTGGAAGGCCCAAATAAAACAACCTTATTTATACATGGATAACATAAATAAATAAAACAATAAATGCTTCCTTACATACCTATCGAGAAGCAACACTTAGCTCATGTTTTAGATCTTGTAATTTTTCTTTTTTTTTCTCTAAAAATTCATTATCTTCCTCAACAAAAAGAGGCTTTACTCATCCCCAAATCAATTGTGACAGAATGCTAGTAACTAAATGCTAAATACTTTTGAGCTTTAGGTAGTTAATTCGTTTCATCAAAATTTTGTGTTTTAGGTAGTTAACATGTTTCATCAAAGAAAAACAAAATTTAATCTTTTTACTTTTTAGCTTTTTAAATCTTATGGTGGAACCAATATTATTTGTTAAAATATAACATGTAAAAAGCTATCCATATATAATTACAAATGAAGTTGTACATGGAAAATTAAAAATGCTTGTTTATTGAAACTTTGAAATTCCAAATGTATAATTCCAAATGACATTACACATAAAACTCCATGCATAATTCAAAGAAAGGACTGAAGAAAATGAAAAAGTTGAAGGGTGGCCTTCAGATATCCAGTGACACAATAATTTCTTAGCAATCCATTTTATAAATATATATGGCTGGAAGAAACAAGTACTTACAACAATCTTATGAGAATTTCCCTTTAGAATGATAGCAATCCATATTGACTATTAACAGATCTTAGCAGAAGAAAAAGGTGAAGAGTACAACAGACATTTCAATGGCCGTAAAATTGTACATAAAGATGTAATACAAAAAAAAAGAAATCTTTATTGTACATACCCAGTAAGGGTTTACTTTGGTAAAAGGTTTCCACAATATTGTTTTTCCTTGGCATAGCGTGTGTATCAAAACAAGTTCAGAATCAAAGTAAATACAGTGAAAGTGTCTCCGAAAACAAATACTCCCTTTTGCAGAGTCTCATAAAACAGGTCACACATTCCTCATAAAATCGCCTGCCAAGTACTTTCTCTTTGACAACCTGTCCTCGTATATATCGAACACTTCGTTCAACTTTCCAATATTTATTTCCACAATTGTTTCATCCGTGGTTCCTCCCCACAATGGGGAGAGGAAGATTTCAAACAAAATGCTATCAACATGGGGTAAGAATCAGTGTCCTTCCACCTCACACCACTGCTCAGCCAAGGTTTGCTCCGCCAGTGTGTTTCCCAGAAGATTAATGCCCTGCCCCTTGTTCTTCTTCGCCAAATACTTGACGATAGCTCTAGACTCTCTTAATCATGACCAAGGAAAAACATATGTCTATGAGATCTCCTTGTGTAGATGAAATACAAAAATAAAGGAAGCGTAAAATTCGATGATATGGGTGTGTGGGTGGTGAATTACTGAATAAGATGATATCCCCATCTTGAATAGTGTGTACTAACCCAAATGGTTGCAACACAACAAGAAAACAATAGAAGAAAATGTTTATAGTGAACAAAATACTTGATATGTTGCTTAAAATATAAAAGAATACATGAAAATAAGTACGACCTTTTCTTACATTGAGAGCTAGATTGATCCCAAGCTGTTTTGTTCTTGAGAGGGTTTCCCTAGCTGGAACTATTGAAGTCTTAGATCT
>ML783281.1:3272-24996 GCA_009831015.1 Picea engelmannii
AAAAGCATGGTTTAGATCAACATGTTGAAGGCTTAGTTGGCTTGGACAATTTATATGAAGGATCTAGGAGAAACAAAACAAATCTTGGGCGTGGAGGTATAGAGAGACAAGAAAAATGGTAAGTTGTAGTTATCACAATAGAAGTATGTGGATAAAATACTTACGAGGTTCGGTATGAATAATGTGAAACCAGTAAAAATCTCTCCGGCTTCCCTTTTCAAGATTTCTTCAAGTATATGTCTTATTAATGATGAAGAAAAAGAATATATGTCTCGTGTACCATATGCTAGTGTAGAAGGAAGTTTGATGTATGCGATGGTAAGTACTAGGTCAAATATTTCCAATGTAGTTGGTGTTGTTAGTAGATACATGGAAAATTCAGGTAAAGAGCAATGTAAAGCAATGAAATGGGTGATTCGTATTTTAGGGGCACAAGTAATTATTGTATCACCTATAAAGGTCGCAGTGATTTAGTATGTGGTTATGTCGATTCATATTTTACAGGTGACTTGGAAAAAATAAGATCCACTTTAGGATATGTCTTTACTCTTGCGAGAGGACTTGTTAGTTGGATGTCAAAGCTCCAAACCATTGTTGTTTTATCCACTACAAAAGAAGAATATATAGCAACTTCACATGCTTGCAAGGAGGCAATTTGGTTAAAAGGTTTGTTGGGTGAGTTTGGAAAGATGCAGGACAAAGATAAGAAGGAGAAAGATTCAACTTAATAAGGAGTTTGAAAATAATAATTAATAAAGAAGGAGAAAGATTCAACTTAAAAAAAAATTGTATGTTTAGAAATACACATGTGAAAAAATAAATATTATATACATATTTTTTTACTATATTATTTATACATCATAGTTAGATTATAAAAATGTTTGAAGCTAAAATCTTTAATTAATATCAAGTGAATTACCCTTACTTTTTTTTCACTTCGAAAAAATAGTTTCACTGTTATTCTATTAGAATCAAATGAAACTTTCTATTACATAAGGATCAAGAAAGTAATGATCAAAAATAGATTTGTATTCCCTTTCTATCCCATTTTTAACAAAGTAATAAAAACTACAAAATAAAACATATAGTGGCATTTACAAAAAAACTCAAAATTGATAACACATATAGTGGAACACAGAAAAATTGATAACACACAAAATATAACATATAGTGGCATGAACAAGTACTTCATAATAGAGCCAGCCAATACTCCCTTTAAGGACCTTTTTGGAGAGGATGTATGTTACTTTGTTGAACTGTCTATAAACATGCATAGATTTGATGTGAATCACCCTTACTACTACTTGCAATAGATTACATTTTCATTATATTAAAGAATATACAATATATAAAAAAATATAAAAAAAAAAAAGTCGATATAATATTAAAGAATAAGATATTGATATAATATGAATAAGTTAAAATGGAAAATTTTAAAAATCATTTTTATTATAAGATTATAAATAAATGAATAACATCATATTTAAAAATATAATTTAATCTCAATCCCATCCAATATTGCAATGAAAATAATGTGAAAAGGGCCTAAACCCAGACCTCTAACCATGATTGACATCAAAATTTTAACCTATTCCCAATTTTAAAACAAGACAAAACCAGTGATTTGATCAACGCTTAGGGTCTTAGGGTTTACCTCACGTCTTCTTGACAAAGAAAGCAAAATATATTGCATCATAGCATCCAATGTGAATAGGTGCAGCTACACAATACGGTGAATCGTGATAGTGACATGTTTAACATATTGCATCATAGCATCCAATGTGAATAGGTGCAGCTACACAATACAGTGATAGTGACATTTTACACAATACGGTGAATCGTGATAGTGACATGTTTTTCATCTTTCGATAAGAAAGGTCGTACACTCCACATGTTAAACGTCTCGGATTTCAAATGCCTATATAAAAGCAAAAATTTTGATACGTTTGCATGCAATCTAATATTTATTGCTCTTCGGCCAAGTTCTTGTGGAAACGGCTTCTCCACGACGTCACTTATTCCAGATTCGCCGTGATGCCTTTTTCATGATGAAAGCATCAGAAACAGTGAATCCCTTGTTTGATTAAATTTGTTAAAAAAAAAAGCGAATAACTCGCAGTCCTGTAGTAATCCGCTCAAGTTTGCGGTCTCCCTCAACCGTTTCGTAATTTTTTCTCGAATTTTTCTGTACTTTTTCTACCAAATTTCTTTCTCGATTAAACAATGTCTACACGTCTTATGTAAGCCGTTCTTTATATAAAATGTTCCGTATCAGGTTTTCCATGTGATTTGAGTGGGCTGCGTAATGCTCTGCCTTTAATTTATTGGGTCATGGCCGCTGCAGCAACAGGAAGGTTATTCATCCTGTGATTTCGTTATTCGACTCTATATATACCACTGCTAGTTCCATCTGTGGGTGTTTGAACTTCGATTAAGTATTTATATTGGATCCATGGCCTCCTGCGAGGGAACGAAACGATTGTTCGACATGGAATCAAGTGCATCTGGCCAACAAGAGGCCTCAAATACTGAGCCAGATCGAGTAGAGGCCAAACGCCAGCGGACAGCAATGGAGAATGCTGGAGACGATTTCGAGGAATTTTTGGCTTTGATGGATAGAATTCGATATATGAAAACTAACGTCACGGACTTGGGTATTTGGGAGGCTGTATGCATGCCAGCAGAAAACTTGGATGTTAAAGTTATCAAATCTAAATCGCCGTGGATACCCTCCTTCGAGTGGGAAGATTTCTGTGTATCTGCAGCTAAGGATACCGTGCCTGCAGAAACTGGTATATGCAGTTCTTGGAGCTCTGAGGAAAAGGTAAGACAAAGCATTCAACCTGCTAACAATCTTAAAACGCCTCCTTTCTGGAAGGATGCATATAATAACCTCCCTGCTGAAAGTTTTGATCTCAACGTAGAGGCCTCGCCATGAGATTATGCAATCTCCGCAGTGTTTTAAACATTTTCTTGCGTTCATGTAATCGGAGTGTGTATAGTTGCACCAGTGAGATATACGCTGACAAGGATCTTTGTATATGTACGACATGTACAGTGCAGGCTTCAACAATTAACTAACGAGGGATTCAGGTATCATGTTTGATACAACTAGGATCTCAAAAATAGTTTGGCCTATCTTTCTTCCAAATTTAGGATTGAATGGACTTTGTTTCAATTATTTTTTATGAGAGTTGCAGTAGAGAACTGATGCATATTTTGTTTGAAGGTTAATTTTCTTCTGTTGCTTTACCATGAGATCATAATTTATAGGGTGTTTTTATTTGTAGAAGTTAAACTCAAAATTGTTGGTGAAATTATAATTTTGTATTATTTAAATTGTTAGATTCAGGGATTTGAAAAACCTTTAATTTATTTATCTATATTAACTAATAATATCTATAATTTTATATATTTTTCTAAAATTTTAATAATTGTAAATTGAAATAAAAACACAAAAATTCAAAAAAAATTTAATGTTAAATTTTTCTTAATTTATATAATAATAATAATTTTAATTTATATTTAATAATAATAATAATCATGTGAGCATACTAAGTTGATGACTCCTAAAATATGTAAGAGTGTTTTATATTTAGATTTTTTAATTAATATTATGATATCATGTAAGTGTGGAGTGTTTAAAGTAAATGTTGTTAAAAGGATTTGATGTAATAATTTTGGTTAATTTATTATTATTTTTATTTAGAATTAACATTCATTTGAAATGATAAATTGGTAGTTTATATGGTGAATCAAATTTGATAATATATAATGATAGTTTATAAGGTGAATTAAATTTGATAATATATGATACATTTTTAAGATTAGTATTAATCAATTAAAAATAGTTTTAAGTTTGAAAATTTTAATATAAATAAATAACATTTATTATCCATTGATAGTTTTAAAGGTGAATCAAATGATCAATTGATAATATATAAGCTACATTTTTAAAACTAGTTATTATAAGATACAGCTTGATTGGGTCTAATGGTTAAGAACATGTGTTTCCTCTTAAGAGGTCACATGCTCAAATCCAGAGGGGGGTAGGGTATGTATACAAACAAGGGGGGCGCATACACCAATTTGGTGTGCTGGCTTGGCCGTGACCTTAAAAATAGATTATTATTATTATTATAATTAGAAATAATTTTAAGTTTTAATTTACAATTAGAGGGAACTTTCAACATAAATAAATAACATTTACCCTCAATCCATACATAATATCAAATTTAACTCTTAATTTTTTCCATGTTCTATTTTTTTTGTTGGTCCGCAAAGCATGAGGAAGCTAGGTTAACAGAAAAATGGTTAATATCAAATTTAACTCTTTTTCCTGTATTACTTATTGTTGGTCCTAAAGAGGCTAAGTTAGCAGAAAAATGGTTATAAATTTAAGAACTGATGAGGTTGTTTTTTTCAAAGTAAAAAGAATAGAGAAAATACCTCGAGTCAATGTCCCAATACCAAACTACAGCACTAAAATAACCCATGCCATACTACTTATTGTTGGTCCTAAAGAGGCTAAGTTAGCAAAAAAATGGTTATAAATTTTAGAACTGATGACCTTGTTTTTTTCAAAGTAAAAAGAATAGAGATAAATTTTAGAAATGATGACCTTCTTTTTTTCAAAGTAAAAAGAATAGAGAAAATACCTCGAGTCCATGTCCTAGTATCAAACTACAGCACTAAAATAACCCATGCCATACTACTTATTGTTGGTCCTAAAGAGTTTAAGTTAGCAGAAAAATGGTTATCAATTTTAGAACTGATGACCTTGTTTTTTTCACAGTAAAAAGAATAGAGAAAATACCTCGAATCAATGTCCTAGTACCAAACTACAGCACTAAAATAACCCATGCCATACTCCAGAAAAAGCTGGAACGATCTTTAACAAATAGATACATGTACCCCAAACCCACACAGATAGGGAGGTAGAAAATTCCTAGGAGAGCCGAGAGCCACCCACACAGATAGGTAGGTAGAGAATACCTAGGGGAGCCAGACAACTCTCGAACAAACTTGAACTCTCCTAGAGCCACCCACACAGATAGGTAGGTAGAGAATACCTAGGGGAGCCAGACAACTCTCGAACAAACTTGAAAAATTAACCCCGTAACTTCGGGAGAAGGGGTGCCTTCTCAGAAGGTGGCAGTGACCAGAAGGTAATGAAAGATCGTGTAATTATTAGTCTTTGCAGAAGACCAGGATTATTAGTCCAGAGGGACATGAACGCGGAAATGCGGATTTCTTGACGCTCTAGATTATTAAAGATGGGCATTAAGTAATTTATTAGTGATATGTGACATTATTAGTTAGATCTTATTTCCAACTCGGTGTTGTATTTCTGTTATTGTCAATAATTAAACATAGTTTGCTGAGCAGTTTTTATGATTAAGCAGGTGGTATATATAGTTGAATATATCTTTGTTTATATATCAAGATAATTTAACATATATACACTAGCTCCCATTAAATATATGCATCAGGTAATCAGGTAATAATGTATTAGTTGTACAGAGATGGAATTTGACTAACAAATTCCGGATGAAAAATCGATTTCCCTTTTAAAAAACGGGTGAAACCGACGTTACAATGCACAATTTAACAAGCTTGGCCATTTTGAAATTCCAACACTGGTTGTATATAATATTTTATTTGCGCAGAGATCTCGGACTCCTGAGTCACATCAAATTTGATGTCCAATTACGTGTAACACTTCTGTTTTATATGGTCTTAGTCTGTATGAATTTTTGGAAGATAACAATGGGCACGACTCATGAGCATGGACAACCTAAATAATCTGACACGGTTTGCTAATTCTGTCAGTCCTCGCTTTTATCTATAGCAACTCAGGTAGCTGTGACACATTTACACAGTCAGTTTTGGCTGCATAAAATGTCTTCAGGATATTATCTAGACGTGCAGTGGGAGTTCGAGCACGTGATCATCTCTATTTTAATGAATTTTGGCAATGATCGAGCATTTANTAGGGGAGCCAGACAACTCTCGAACAAACTTGAACTCTCCTAGAGCCACCCACACAGATAGGTAGGTAGAGAATACCTAGGGGAGCCAGACAACTCTCGAACAAACTTGAAAAATTAACCCCGTAACTTCGGGAGAAGGGGTGCCTTCTCAGAAGGTGGCAGTGACCAGAAGGTAATGAAAGATCGTGTAATTATTAGTCTTTGCAGAAGACCAGGATTATTAGTCCAGAGGGACATGAACGCGGAAATGCGGATTTCTTGACGCTCTAGATTATTAAAGATGGGCATTAAGTAATTTATTAGTGATATGTGACATTATTAGTTAGATCTTATTTCCAACTCGGTGTTGTATTTCTGTTATTGTCAATAATTAAACATAGTTTGCTGAGCAGTTTTTATGATTAAGCAGGTGGTATATATAGTTGAATATATCTTTGTTTATATATCAAGATAATTTAACATATATACACTAGCTCCCATTAAATATATGCATCAGGTAATCAGGTAATAATGTATTAGTTGTACAGAGATGGAATTTGACTAACAAATTCCGGATGAAAAATCGATTTCCCTTTTAAAAAACGGGTGAAACCGACGTTACAATGCACAATTTAACAAGCTTGGCCATTTTGAAATTCCAACACTGGTTGTATATAATATTTTATTTGCGCAGAGATCTCGGACTCCTGAGTCACATCAAATTTGATGTCCAATTACGTGTAACACTTCTGTTTTATATGGTCTTAGTCTGTATGAATTTTTGGAAGATAACAATGGGCACGACTCATGAGCATGGACAACCTAAATAATCTGACACGGTTTGCTAATTCTGTCAGTCCTCGCTTTTATCTATAGCAACTCAGGTAGCTGTGACACATTTACACAGTCAGTTTTGGCTGCATAAAATGTCTTCAGGATATTATCTAGACGTGCAGTGGGAGTTCGAGCACGTGATCATCTCTATTTTAATGAATTTTGGCAATGATCGAGCATTTAGACCGACTTGAATATTTTTAAATTTTCAACAACTTGCTGCTCTGTCCTTGGCATTATACAAATAAAGACTATAATCCACAACAAAAAGGTGAAGGTGTTGTTTAAGGTTTTGTATATTTATAAGGTAATATAAATTTTGGTGAAATGATAATTTTCTATTGTTTAAATTGCGGTTTTGAATGTATAAATAAATTTAATTGGGTGAAAAATTCGTGAACATATACTTAACTACTTAAATTTGTAGATCCAATCAATTTTCACCAGATTTTAGGCAAAAAATAAAATGATAATATCACCATAGACAAAACTTAAGACGTTTAAACTACTGCCCAGCCATAGAGCAGCTCTCTCTCTTCTAGATACAAATATCATTAAATATTTTGTATTAAGATATTTCTTAAATAATATATATACAAGCTCTTTGAATATCTCAGCATGATCTTCCCATTGGCATGCACTTGAGTCTTGCATTAGTAACATTGTATCACACAAATTAGTATGTACCTAAGGACTGTTGCAGAAAACATTTTTTTGGAGTAGATGCATTTTTTTTTTGGAGATCCCTCTGAGAGATATAGATGATCATACAGTATGCAATATTGTTAGCTTTAAAGAAGCAGCTCGTGAGCTTAGAGTAGAGGTAGGTAAATTTCTTACATTGTTAAAGTTTCCCTTGTTGAACTTCACAATCTTCCCTGAAGCTTTGGAAAGAGTTTTAAAAATACATGTATCTTTGAACTAGAGTCTGAAGCTTTGATCACAGCAGAAAGCAAATTAGAATGATCACAGCAAAAGGAAAATTAGAACTCTATTGTTTTTAGATGGGATTTTGATTTGTGATGTTACAGTTTTTAACTAAAAAAAATTCCATCCATGGTGTAAGAAGTAAGACGTTAGTTCTAATGTGGAAGAATACGAGTATAAAAAATAGATTCACAATAGAACTCTATTGTTTTTAGATGGCATTTTGATTTGTGATGTTACAGTTTTTAACTAAAAAAAATTTCCATCCATGGTGTAAGACGTAAGTTCTAATGTGGAAGAATACGAATATAAAAAATAGATTCACACTAGGAAATACATCATAATCAAAATGCATTGTTTGTGCAATTCTAGGGGAAGCCTCCTAATTCAATAATACTCAACATGACTCGAGTGACATATAATGATGTTTATATAAATGGAGGTAGACAATGGAGAGGGAAAATATTATTACTAATAAGAATGTCAAAGGAGAAGAATGCAAGGTGAAGAAAGTACATGAAGGTATACAATATGTCCCATTCATATACATTATTAGAATAATATAATAAGGAAGGTGGGGGAATATGTCTAATGGTTAATGGTTGGGGACAAACATGTTTCTCCATTCAATCAAATCTTCAACTTGAGATTTTGTTGCTTAAGTTGTTCATCTTCTTATGTCACATTAGGTAAGTTATTCCACGTGTGGTGGAGGTGGTAGGATTTGTGATCAATGACTGCTATTGTTTTTATGATCAACTTACCTTCGTCATTTAATAGTGGAAGCTCTATATATCTGGTGGTGTGTTTCCTCAAACATGGAATTTAAGCTCCAACTTCTATTTACCTTTTTTCTTGAGTGTTGACTATTTGTAAGGTTGAAGCCATAAATTAATCCACTCACCTACTAAAAACTACCTTTCATTCCATTCTTGTCTAACATGTTGCTTTATCTTATTGTGTGCTAGTTGGATCTCATCCTTAAGTAAATTGAGTGCTTCTGAATGCATTGTAGGTGCTCATCGATTGCATGTACCTCTCTTCATACCTATAGATAACTCTCAATGTCAAGTGGTGGATATCCATAAAGGGCCTCAAAAGGAAAATTTTGGTTATGTGTTGTACGTGGTATCAAACAATCATTTGCCCAATCAGATCCACTACAATGTTTTATTTGATACAAATAAACAAAGATACCCTCTAATGCATTTATTGACAAAATTTGTGTGCCTATTTGGTTGAGGGTGATATGCAAATCTTATACCTAGTGTGGTTTCCTACAGCCTAAAGAGTTCTTGCCAGAGTTTTCCCTTCAAATTTGGATCTCGATTACTCATAATTTCTTTCAATATTCAATGTAGTCAATGTACTTCACAAAACATTTTCTACTTGGCAGGCTCTAAAGTTGAACTAGCTATTACAAACATGTTTTGTGAGTCTATCCATTACTAGTAGTATTGCATCTTTACCTTTGTATTTAGGAAGGATTCCAATGAAATCCATGGAGATCCCTTCCCACCATTGTACATGAATGGTTAAGGACCTCAAAGGGGTGATTTTTTTTATGTGTGGCATGTGGTGTCTCTTGAACTTATGCTCATACTGAGAGGGGGGGCAAATTAGTATAAGATGATTTTTATTTTATTTAACCATTCATCAATTATTGATTAGCTCAGAAACAATAATCACATATAAACTCAAATCACAATGCATAGAGTTTAACATGGAAACCCAATCAAGAGAATACTAGAAACTTATCTTTATAATTTTTTGTAGGCACCAACCTAATCTTACAAATATTGTTGGAATCAACCTAATCGAGACACATATCTCCTTAACTGAGCACCAACTCAGCAAGATGTATGAACCAACCTACTGGAGACACCAATCTCCTCAATTGAGCACCAACTCAACAAGATGTAGGCGCCAACCTACTAAAGACACCAATCTCCTCAATTGAGCACCAAATCAATAAGATATGTGTAGACACCAATCCAAGATCTTCATAGACATAGTACTTATGACTTCACATGCATTTTTCATTCCACAGACAATCCTTCATAACCTAGAAAGCCTCATAGCATCATTCCCAAAATATAATCATTGACAACAACATCCACTGACAACAATATCCATTCACCACAATATCCACTAACGAGAACATCCACTGATGATAACATCAATTGGCGACAACACAACAACCTCAAAATAGTGCACATGACATCATAGACCTCCAATCCTTCATAGCACACCTTGAGAACAAGAAAGACCTCAAGAAAATCCCTTAGAATTCTCTTGCACACCTTTAGATCCCAAAAAGACACCCCAACACCTTTAGGGCACCTCAGATCACTTATGCACACCTCAGAATTGATCTCTTGCTTGGTTTATCTAAATATGCAAAAATCGATCCTATATTTATAGTAATTTTTTCCCCACTTTTAGGGCCAACCTGTAAATACTGGCTAAGCCGACCTCAATTTTTTTGCTTAGTTGTCGGAAGAAAAAATTCATATGTCCTCGTTCCTAGGGAGTTAGAAGGAATTCCATATACCACTGGAAAGGTATCGGAATAATAAATTTCCAACCATATAACTTGTGCTCCCACTTGAGCTAGGTATGTAGAGTTAAAATTCCTTCAAATATAGGGTATCCAAACTAATCATAAAAAATCCAAAAGTAATACTTTCAACAATATCCAACTTGCAATCCTTATCTTAGACATATGTAGGATTATAATATTTATCTTAGACATATGTAGGCTCCCCCTGCCCTTTAAATAAATGAAAACAATATTTCCAATAGTGTCATACCATCATTTGTCCAATGAGAACCACTATAACTATCTATTTGATGTAAAGAAACAAAGATATCCTTAAGAAGTTTATTGGCAACTTTTATTTGGTTGTTTGATTGAAGTTAATATGAAAAGAGTATAGAAAATGTGGTTCATTGTAGCCTAAATAGTTATTTCTGTAGGTTTCCTATGAAATTAGTATCCCAGTTGTTCATTATCACTTTCAAGAGTCAATGGAGTCAATGTACTTCACAAAACTTTTGCTAGTTGCAAAGCACTAAATTTGAACTAGTTGCTACAAATATATTTGGTGAGTCTATCGACTACCATCGATATTGCATCCTTACCTTTGTATTTAGAAAGTATTTAAATAAAATACATGGAGATCATTTCCCATGATTATATATGAATGGATGAGGGATGAATAAGTCCTCATAATTTGATAGTTTCTCCTTTGTTTCACTTCTAGACTTTACATTTTGGAATAGTGCTCTCGCCATCATTCTTAAGACCTTCCTAGAAAGACTTCTTGACCCTATGATGTGTCTTAAATGATTTGTAAATGTCTACTTGATGTGGTGATATGGGATTCTATTACAATGAGCAACTTAAGTTTAGGTACAAGATGAATATTGGATTTATACCATGTGACGTCATCCCTTGAAGAGAAGTGATCAAAAGAGACCTACCGTGTGTGTAGTTGTTGTATATTTTTCTAGGTGATGAGATATTCTTGACACCTCTTCCTTACTTCCTCTATCCATGACAATACTAGAGAGGTGATGGAGCATAAGATAAATGGCCCTTTTGATAGCATAGTTAGGATATTTGCAAAGTCATGGACCTATGCCTTAGCTTCCCACTTCTATTCCTGCATCTTAGCTTCCCACTTCTATTTCTCTTTTAAGGAAATCATTTTCTTCATAAAGCACTTTAGGCTATTTTGGATAGTCGTGAATTTAAGGTGCCTCCCTAGTGTGGGTGCCATTTTTTATTCCATTTAAGTTAGCCAATATATCTTTTCATAAGTGGGTTTGATGAAGTATTTACTCTTAAATTGCTAGATTTGAAAGGACATATGCATCCCTTCTTTTATCAACACAATATATGTACCTTCCTTGAAAGAATCACATTCTAATGCGAACACCTTATTGAAATATGACAATGCTAAGACTAGAATTGCTTTTAATTTTCCAAATAAAAAATGTTGTCTCTTTTCATTCTTTTATCAACACATATTCCATACCTTCCCTGAAAGAATTACATTCTAATGTGAACACGTTATTGAAATATGGCGTTACTAGGACTAGAGTTCTTTTGTTTTTGGATGAAAAACAGTGTAGTTGGTTGTGGAGCTTGATTATCTTCCTGATTCAGAGGTCTTTGTTTCCATCCATGTTTATACCCCATGAAGACTGTACACCCAAGAATACTGTACACTCATCCATGCGAGGGGGTTCAGGGGGGGGCTCAGGGGAGAAGCCCCTGAAGGAAAAGTTTCCTTGTAAATTTATATTGTAAGTTCATAGTAAATATGGATCGTTCCTTATAAGGTCACAAGTCTAACGGTAGAAGTTATGTTAGGGTTTTTTTCCATATAAGGCAACCCTCTTTTATGAGGGAAATGTATTGTGACTGTGTATCATTGTGAATATTGTATTCTTATGGAGAAGAATGTGAGAGAAAGAAGAAGAATTTATAGCAGATGTGTTGTAGGTTATATCCCTTCATTTGTTGGATAATAATAAAGGAAGGACCTGGCAAATTTCTGTGGTGGATGTAGCCCACACTGGGTGAACCACGTATATATATGTCTCTATTGTATTGTGTATCTTCTCTATTTTATTTCGGCATTTTTTCTTATTTTATTGTTCTGCGATCATGTTTTTCTAACAATTGGTATCTGTGGGAAAGGTAACTCGTAGGAAAAGAGGGTTCCCAACTCGAGTGGGAGCAACGGTGGAAGATGGAAAGTTTAGGTTTGAGAAATTTAATGGCCAAAACTACCAATTGTGGAAGATGCAGATGGAAAATTATTTATATCATAAGGATCTATTCCTACCATTGGGTGGAATAGAAAAGAAGTCAATTTCAATGAAGGACGAAGAATGGGAGGTTCTTGACAGAAAGGCACTAGGAACGATACAACTGAGCCTGGTAGTGTCAGTGGATTTCAATATTTCGAAAGAAAAGACAATGAATGAGCTAATGAACGCATTGGCTAAAATGTATGAAAAACCCTCAACATCCAATAAGGTGTTTTTAATGAAGAGATTATTTATTATGAAGATGTCAGAAGGTGGGTCTGTTGCAGATCATTTAAATGAATTTAATACAGTTACTAATCAACTAAGTTCTGTAAAACTGGACTTTGATGATGAGGTCAAGGCTCTTCTAATATTGTGCTAATTGCCATAAAGATTGAACAGCTTGTTCATGGTTGTAAGTAACTCTGTCTTTGGTTCAAACACTTTAAAATTTGATGATGTTGTTGGTTGTTATCCTCAGTGAGCAAATGTGACGGAAAAGCACTGGTGAGTCATTAGGTAATGCATTAAAGATGGAGAACATGGGAAGACAAAAGGATAGAGGAAAGGGCTTAGGGAACCATGAGAATTCTAGGAAGGGAGGATCCATATACAGACCGAGAAATATAGAGTGTTGGAAATGTGGTAAGAAAGGAAATCTAAAGAAAGACTGCAGAGATCCAAAGAAACAAAGAGATGGACAACAGGAGAAAAATTAGGGAGCAAATGTAACAGGTGATGTGTTACAAGATGTTTTGATTATTTCTGTAGATAATATTTATGAGTCTTGGGTAGTATATTTAGGGTCTTCATTTCATGCCACACCCCATTGGAAACATTTTCTAGATTATGTTCAAGGTGATTTTGGACATGTTCATTTGGGTGATGATGCACCATACAAAATTGTTGGAATGGGAAAGTTAAAAATAAAGTAAGGAATGGAAACCAGTGGTTGTTGAAAGAGGTAAGACATGTTCCAAATATAAGGAAAAATATAATTTCAACAGGGCAGTTGGAAAGTGAAGGTTGTATATCCAAATTTACAGATAAGATATGGAAGGTCACCAAAGGATTGTTGGTGATAGAAAAAGGAGAGAAGGTAGGTACATTATATTTACGTACTAGTAATACTAATTCTTCTATCTCTGTAGATTCTACAGGAGTCGATATAGCACTGTGTCATCATAGGCTTGGACACATGAGTGAGAAGGGAATGCAGATACTTCACAAAATAAAAAAAAATCCATATCTTAAACAAATTGATTTGAATTTCTGTGAGCATTGTATTTATGGAAAACATAAGAGAGTCAGATTTCTCAAAGTTGGGAAAGAAAATAAGAGTGAAAGGTTAGAGATTGTGCATACATATGTATGGGGACTACCTCATGTATCATCTCTTGGTGGATCTTGTTATTATGTTTCTTTTATTGATGATGCAACTAGAAAAACTTGGGTTTATTGCATTCGACAAAAATATGATGTTTTGTATACTTTTAAGAAATGAAAAGCTTTAGTTGAGAATGAGACAGGAAAAAGGTTGAAGTGTCTCAAATCAGACAATGGAGGTGAAAATTGTAGTAAGGAGTTTGATGATTACTTCTCATACCGTGGGATTTGTAGAGAGAAAACAGTTCCAGGAACACCACAAGAAAATGGTGTGTCAGAAAGGATAACAGGACAATCATGGAGTGTGCAATGAGTATGAAATTGTATGTTGGGTTTCCCTTACAGTTCTAGGTAGATTTTGTAGATATTTTTGTTTACTTAATAAACAAAAGACCTTCAATATCTTTGGATGGTTGAATTCTAGAGGAGGCATGGACAGGTAAAAAGGTAAAATATTCCTTTTTGAAGACTTTTGGTTGTGAATATTTTTCCATATTGATAAAGAAAATAGAATAAAGCTTGAAGCAAAATACAAGAAGTGTACCTTTATTGGATATGGTGCTAATGATTTTGGTTATCGCTTATGGGATTATGAAAATCACAAAATCATTAGGAGTAGAGATTTCATATTCAATGAGAAATTCATGTACACAAATCAGTTGCAAGGAAAGAAACAAGAAAAAGAAAAACCAAAATGCACAGTGCTTAATGAGATCACTGAAAAGGAAATTTCAAAGGTACCAGAAAATCAAAATGTACAACAACATGAGCAACAGGTACCTCAAACTCCTGCAAGTGTTGTTAGAAGATATACCAGGTTAAGTAGACCCCCTGAATGATACTCCCCTTCATTGTATTATTTACTGTTGATTGATTCTAGTGAACCAGAATGTTATAAAGAGGAAATGCAGATAGACACTAAAAAGAAGTGGGAGCAAGACATGAAAGAGGAAATGGATTCCCAGGTAAATAACCAAACTCGGGATTTGGTTCAGTTTCCTGTGGGAAAAAGAGAATTGCAAAATAAATGGGTTTACAAGTTGAAGCAAGAATATGAAGGCAAAAAGAGGTACAAGAGACTTGCTATAAATGGCTTCAGACAAAAGAAAGGTATAGATTTTGATGAAATATTTTCTCATGTTGTTAAAATGACTTCAATTAGGACTATTTTAAGTCTTGTGGTAGTAGAAGATTTTCATGTTGGATAGTTAGAAGTAAAAATAACTTTTCTCCATGGGGATTTGGATGAAAATATTTATATGCAACAACCACAAGGGTATGAGATCAAAGGGAAAGAAAATTTGGTATGCAGGTTGAAGAAGAGGTTGTATGGCTTAAATCAAACTCCAAGGTAGTGGTATTTGAAGTTTGAAAGCTTTATGACAGAACAAGGTTATAGTAAATGTGATTCTGATTACTGTTTTTATTTTAAAAGGGTAAAAAATGGAAGCTATGTTATCTTGCTATTGTATGTAGATGAAATGCTTGTTGCAGGGTCTAATATGAAAGATACAAATGTTCTCAAGAAGAAATTATCTAATTCATCTACGATGAAGGATTTGGGTGTTGCCAAGAAAATCCTTGGTATGAGAATAACAAGAGATAGGAAAAATCGCAAATTGACATTGTCTCAGGGTGAGTACATAGAGAAGGTGTTGGAGAGGTTTAGAATGTAGAATGGAAAACTAGTTAGTATACCTTAGGCCAACCATTTCAAATTAACTATGGCAATGTGTCCCAAGACACAGGAGGAGATAGAATACATGTCCAAGGTCCCTTATTCATCAATAGTTGGTAGTTTGATGTATGCGATGGTTTGCACAAGACCAAACATTCCACATGCAGTAGGAGTTGTAAGGAGGTATATGAACAATCCAGGTAAAGAACATTGGGAGACAATAAAGTGGATTATCAGGTATTTGAGATGTACTGCTACTCATGCATTATGTTTTGGAGGTTCAGACACTATTCTACAGGGGTATGTTGATTTAGATATGGAAGGTGATAAAGATAGCAGGAGGATCGCCACAGGGCATGTTTTTATTGTAGGTGGAACAACAGTAAGTTGGATTTCGAAACTATAAAAGGTTGCTTCACTTTCAACAATAGAAGTAGAGTACGTTGATGCTATAGAGGCTAGTAAAGAAAGGATTTGGTTACAGAGGTTTATAGACGAATTGGGAAAGAGGCAGGAGAACAATAAGTTGTATTGTGACAGTGAGAATGTCATTCATCTTGCAAAGAACTCAGCCTTCCATTCGAATACTAAGCATATAAAACTCAAGTACCATTTCATATGATCCATCTTGGAAGATGGACATTTGAAGTTGGAAAAGATACACACTAGCTAGAATCCTACAGACATGTTATCAAAGGGAGTAACCAGGGACAAACTGAGTTCCTTCTCAGTTTCATTTGGTCTCCAAGCATGAAGTTGAAGATGAGAAATTTTCCAGGTCCAAGGTGGATCATAGTCCAACAAGTACAATAGTGGTGGAGTTGTTGTGATCAGTCTCCAGGTGGGATATTGTTGGTTGTGGATCCTGATTATCTTCTTGATTCAAAGGTATTTTTTTTCAGCCGTGTTTATACCCCATGAAGATTGTACACCCTGCAATATTGTACACTCCTCTACGTGGATGGGTTGTAGGGGGGCTTGCCCCCCTATGGGGTCCGGGGGAAAATGGGACCCTGGAAGGGGTTTGGAGGATAGCGTTCCCCGATGGGGGTTGGGGGGCAAAGCCCCTGAAGGAAATTTATTCTTGTAAATGTATATTGTAATTTCATAGTAAATCTGGACCATTCATTATAAGGTTGCATATCTGACAGTAGAAGTTATGTTAGGGTTATTTTCCCTAGAAGGCAACCATATTTTATGAGGGAATTGTATTGCGACTATGTATCATTGCAAATATTGTATTCTAAGAGAGGAGAGTATGAGAGAAAGAATAGAAAGTTACAATGGATGTGTTGTAGGTTGCATCCCTTCATTTTCTAGATAATAATAAAGGAAGTACCTAGAAAATTTCTCTGGTGGAGATAGCCCACACTGGGTGAACCATGTATATCTGTATCTCTATTGTATTGTGTATCTTCTGTGTTTTATTTTCACATTTGTTTTATTTTATTGTTCTTTGATCCTATTTTTCTAACAACTGTGACTCTTTTAATCACTTAAAATAAAAGAGATACAAAATAATAGCCACAAAAAGGAATTAAGAGACTCATCAAGAACCCTTATGAAAATAAATGCAAACATCATGAGCTTCATGAAAATCCCCGAAAATCATACAATTAATAGTCAAAATCGATTCAATACATACTCTAATAGAAATCATTCTAAGAGGGATGACATCCACAACTCCATTTAGAGATGATTTTGTTAATAAAGAAACTATAAGGAGACTACAAACCTACTTTTCAAGGTCGTTAGCCTCTTGATTGTGTTCCTTGTATATATGATGAAAATCTATGGACTAAAATCATTCCTTCAACTCAACTGCATGAAGGAGCATCCCATGAAGCCCAATATGCATGTACTCTCTATTCACTATCATCCATTTGATAACTATTTTGGATTCCCTATTATATGTTCATCTTCTAGATGGCATGCTCCAGTTCACTAGTCATTGGGAGGATTGTTTCCCTTACCCATGCCCTTTCGAAGTGTTGATTTTTCTGATTCTTGGAACTTGATAGTTATTGACTTATGATTTCAAAATAAGATTCACTTTCATACCAAAATTATCATAGAATAACTATAGACTAAAAATATCAACTATAACAATGCAGCGGAAATAACAGGAGCTAGAAATATTAACCATGAATAGTAAACACAAGAACACAAGAGTTTATCCTAGTAAACCCAACCTTGGGAGAAAACCCAACAACCTTTTTTATAGAATAATTTAGTCCAAGATATTACCATTACATCACCATCACCATATCATAATAGGGTGAAATCACAGAGGTGGGTTACACTTTCGTGACAATCAGGTCTCCAAAATTTCGAAAAACATTTTTTCGGCCGAACTCATATTATTTTTCAGCCAAAATATATTGTTTTCGGCCGAAAAAAGAAACGTCAAATCGAATGGTGCAATAACTGCACCCTCGATTTGCATGTACAAATTTACTCGATCGGATATTTTCTTTCTGGCAATCCTCTTTCGGCCGAACAATTGTTCGGACGAACTATTTTTCGGCCGAAAGATAGTTCGGCCGAAAATTTGTTCGGCCGAAAGATTGCTTATATATCAACCACACATTGATGTTGAAACATTTTACAAAATTTGTTGTCGTTTCGTGAGAGCAGAGGTCTGTGAGGTCGTGAGGTCGTCTATGAGGTGGTTGCGCTTGTGAGGTCATTGTGAGGTCGTGAGAACAGGGGTAGTGGTTGCATTTGCAAGTGTGGACGTGCCGAACAACAGGTAATTTTCTAAATTGTAGAATATATTTTCAGTAATAATTTTTAAAATGTATGGTTGAAATGTAATTTACATTTGTAATTTGGAGTGTTTATATTATTTGGGCCCCTGTTGGACTGTGAGTTGGCCGCGTGTGGCTAGCCCTATGGCCAAGCCGTGGGCGTGCCCACGGTTTGGCCACAAGGTTGGCCACCCGTGGTCAACTCACAGTCACAGTCCAGTAGATTATACTTTTAGCAATAATTTTTAAAATGTATGGTTGAATTGTAATTTACATTTGTTTTTGTAGTGTTTATATTATTTGGGCCCCTGTTGGACTGTGAGTTGGCCACGGGTGGCCATCCCTGTGGCCAAGCCGGGGGCGTGCCCACGTCTTGGCCACAAGGCTGGCCACCTGCGGCCAACTCACAGTCACAGTATAGTAGAATATATTTTTAGTAATAATTTTTAAAATGTATGGTTGAATTTTAATTTACATTTGTAATTTGTAGTTTTTATATTATTTTGGCCCCTGTCGGACTGTGAGTTGGCCACGGGTGGCCATCCCTGTGGCCAAGCCGTGGGCGTGCCCATGGCTTGGCCACAAAGCTGGCCACCCGCGACCAAGTCACAGTCAAAGCGGTATCGACACCCTTAAACCACGTTCGGTGAGGATCATTATTATTATTTGTATTTTTATTTTATCGGTTGTTCAACTTGAAAGTTGTATTTTCAAAGAAAAGCAAATAAAGAGTAAATTAAATTAAATTGTAATTGTTAATGGTATTGCTATGTGGTGTGGGTACTCGACACATCATACACGAAAACAATTCGTGGAGGGAGATTGATGTGTCCATCGACTGGCTGGACTGTCGATCTATGGACTTACATTTATTTATCTCTTATATAACTTTTTTTTAATTAAAATAATTATAATATTTTCCACTTACATTTATTTATGCTCTGAACCAATGTAGCTCAATTTTAAATACAACTTTATTATATTTGATATTAACTCCATTTTAAATACAACTTTATCATCACTTATTACACCATGCTTTAATTCCATTTAGCATGCTCCTATGTTCATTTCCATTTATATGTAAGAAATATATTTTTATTGTTGGTGAAATCTATTTTAGTTTTACTAAATTAGTTCTTAAATGTGGGTCAAATAATGTAGAAATCTAAATATTTAAAAGTTTAAACATGAAATGATAACAAAAAGGAGAAATGTTTTAATAACTTTTTTTTGGGAATTGAAAATAAACCAAGCACCAACTAAAGTTGCAATTTTATATTTCCTTTTAAATAATCAAATATTATCTCCAAAAATATTTTACTTTGAAATTTTATCTAAAACCTAACCTTATAGGATAACCATCTTAACTCGATTTTACCCCTGAGTTTAATTAATGTGATTCTTATCTTATGGTGCACATGTTTTTTATGGACTATGACTTGGTCGCAGGGGGCCAACCCTGTGGCCAAGGTGTGGGCAGTTTTACCTTAATTATCATTATCTTTGCATCATTCTCTTTTTCCCATTTTTCATAGAGCTCAGCTAATTGGATTTCCTGAATATCATGTTAGAGGAATTGTCCAACCAATTTAGGAAAACATGTGCTTGGCCTAATGCCTTAACCATGGATCAGAGATGAAAGGAGACGGTCGATTAGTTTACCACTTTCCTGCTAATGATATTCAGTTTACATGGGTTATTAAGAGTGATAACTTGTAGATGACCTTCCACTTCACCCAGAACAACCTGCTTGAATACCACAATTTCTTCAGTACAATTTATCAACCAAAATGTTAGCCAAACCAGAGCAACTATTAACGGGAAATTAACTGAGTTTTCTAAAGCAATTTGTGGACACATCATTTTCGGGTACTTGATAAAACAAACTAGAGTTGATCATACAAATTAATTTCATTAAAGTTGCAATTTTCCATTTTGTTCTAAAAAGAAAAGAGTTGGGTTGGGCTGGGAACCTAGCACGAAAATTCTCTCCATTGTTAATTCTTCAAGCACTCACTAATGCATGTATATGGAGCTTTGAACTCTTGAAAGGAAAGTTGGTTGTTGTACTTAAGATTGCCAAATTTTACAATTTAACTAGATCTCAAATATAAAATGTGATCACATAAATCAAGTCTAACCAACTCATCCTCGAATCATTTTTCTTATTTTTATTAAATCTTTCCTAATTTAATTTTTTGCGTGGGGATTTGTTCAAATCAGGGATCCATGTGCTTCAAATCCTTTTTTCTATTTTTATTAAATCTTTTCTAATTTAATGTTTTTTCTTGGGGATTTTTTCAAATTAGAGAGCCATTTTCTTCAATTGTTCTAGTAATTGTTGTATTTTCTTGTCCATAACAAAAACAATCAATAATAAGTGTGGTCCTTTCTTTTATTTTTATTAAATCTTTCCTAATTTAATTTGTTGTCTTAGGAATTTTCTCAAATTAGAGAGTCATGTGCTTCCATGGTTATAGTGGTTTCTCTAATTTTTTTTTCCATAACAAAAATAATGTATAACAAGTGTGGTCCTTTCTTCTATTTTTATTCAATCTTACTTAATTCAATTTTTTTGCCTTGGGAATCTTTGCAAATTAGAGAGACATGTGTTGCTTCAATAGTTATAATGGTTGGTGTAAGTCTTTTTCTATAACAAAAACAATTGATTTTTACTAAATATTTCCTAATTTAATTTTTTTCCTTGGGAACTTTTTCAAATTAGAGAGCCATGTGCTTCAATGGTTATAGTTGTTGGTGTAATTTGTTTTCCATAACAAAATCAACCGATAATCGATTCAAAAATTCAATGACTAACATGATTATGTAATTCATGCAAGTTTTGCATTTTTCCGTGTTCTTCATTTTATAACAAGAGAAAGAAATATTCATTTCCAAGAGTCATTTATATTTGGACTAGATTGACAAAACACATCTTGAAACCATTTAGTGAGACCTAATGATAATGGGTAAGTAAATCTCCCTCTATGCTTCACATGTAGTACATATTGTCATGAGTCTTGGTCACATCTCCGTGTAAAACACGAGTGACCTACTTGTGTAGTAAACTTGCTGAAAAAGTAACCAGTCTCCCACTTTGGTGGTATTTTTCAATGTCTTCCACTTTGGTGGTCTTTTCCAATTGTAGAGACCTATAATTGCATCATTTCTCAATTGTAATCTTCAAACTTCTACCTCCATATTTCAATATCTAGCAATTCATATTCTTATGGCCCATCTCTAAGAGATAATTACAATTGTTCCTCTTCTTTACATGCCATTGGAACAATCAATTCAACTTCTACATGTCATTTGATGCCCACTTCCTAATGACAATGAATTGGTTCAATAGT
>ML783281.1:37744-52224 GCA_009831015.1 Picea engelmannii
AACATCAAATTGTAATTACAATCAATTATATTATTTACAATATTTTTAATTTGAATTCTATACTTTGAATTTTGTACTTTCTGAATACAGTCCCAATGTGTGTCGTGTGCTTGATCATCATATGTGCATGCATACCTGGTTGATCTTCTTCTTGTCGAAAATCTCTATTGACATTATCATCGTTTATTTCTTCAATATTTCCACGTTCTTGTTTCTTTCTCCGATAAATCTCTTTCCTTTGTTCGATTTGGCGAGTATCATCTCGAGTGCGATCATATTTTCTCTTGCACAAACTTTTGTTTTCCATGACTTTTATAGTTATCTATAAAAGATATGTTCAACAAAGACTTCACCTTGAAAAAATTCTCAACATTTATCTTTCAACATATAAATTGTTATTCCAATAAAAACTTGGACAAACATCATTTACCTTATTCAACAAAAACCAAAAAGATGATTCGAAACTTTGTTTAAGTGTTCTAAAAAACCACCATGTATCGATATTGATCCTCCAATTAAGCCTATGGAACAGAGGGAAGAAATAAAGAAAGAAAAGAATGCATCTACAATCAATAATAGAAATGCTTTGAAATCCCTATCCTCGAGCTTATATCTCTTTGTTCATTTGATGGATTGTGTTAAATGTGTTTGGCCGAAATCTTGTTTATACAATTTGGCTTGAAAGAAAACCATACGACGTGTCGTTTCATTTTTTCCGACGGACGAAATTCGTTTGACAGTCTTTCGGTCGAAAGACTTGGAAACTGTTTAGTTTTGATGGTTTCCGTTAGATTTTAGTCTTTTGGCCGAAACATTATGTTTTCGGCCGAAATATTATTTCAGCTGAAAAAAGGAAATTGGAACTGAAAACTAAAACCAGAGAATTGCCCCAAGCATAACTAAACTTCAGAGATTGCAGACTCCTACAAACATTGAGAATTTGGCTTCAAAAATGACACCAACATTTCCAAAATTGAATCTACTTTCAATTCTTATAATTTGTTTTCATTTTCTTTATTTTTATCTAATTTTATTTAATTTTTAAAAAAATTCACTACATAATATTTCTAGCAGACATTATGATTCGGTGAAATGAAATATCGGTATCTCTAAAAATATACAGTGAAAAATTCGGAAAAAAATATATTCATAATCCTTAAACTGTTCTTTTTCAAAAGGGTATATTTAGATTTTAGTTTTAAGTAAAAATTAAGATAGATACAACGTGTAGAAAAAGGTGTTTAAAATCTGCAACATTTTCAGCTTAGTCAACTTCAAAAAATTCTAGAAATTATAATATTCATCTGTTAAATTCAAAATAATAGTCATAATAAAATAGAGTCTTTGTAGATTGTTGTAGTATATTTTGTTTCTTATAAACATAAGTTTAATAATAGATACATTGTTGTAGAAATAAGTAACTCATTATCATTCATTTCATATTTAAGGAACATACTGTTAAACAATTGTCAAATTGACATATCAATTTGTGATAAAAAAAAATTGAAAAATAGTCATTGGAAAGCTAACACAATTCTTCACAAGTTTTTTCTTTACTGTAAAGTGAAATTCTAAATAAAAAAAATACTTTTGTATGTCAAAAGTTGAATAACTTGTGAAAATACAATCTTTTTCTCATAAAACAAGCAAAAGTGTAACCCATCTTCATGATTTCACCCAATACCATACAGAGAAGATTCCTCCACAAGTCTATCACCTCCAAGAGCTCGTGCCTCAATAATATGACCAAGAATAACCAAGAGAAAGATCCTTCAATCCTAGCACCTCTCCAAAATAGCGCATAAGCAAGTTGACTAAGAACTACAACTGGAAAGATGCAACTGGCACAAAGCAACTGGCTACTGTACACTGTAGAAAGAGAATTGTGTTTATCTAAATGAGATGATCCAACCTTTATTTATACTAATTCAGGTGCCTATCTTTTCTTGTGGGGCCAACTTCTCATTGTACGTCTTAAAACTTACTTTATGTGGCTTATGTAATGGTTAGTTGGGTATTCTTGTACTTCCTTCAGGAGAATGACTTCCCAAATTTTTTAAAAATTCAACACTCCCTCTATACGAGGGAGACATTCTCCATACTTGGATTTGTTTTGTCATATAAAGGTTTTCCTTGAGCTTGGTTGATGCAGTCTTCTCTGGCATGTACCCAATTGATATATACTTCTCCCACATATCACCTAGTTGATGTATGATTCTCCCACATAGCACCTCGGGTCTCCAATGGTCCTTATCAAGTCACATAATCAAGGATAGAGACCACACCTAGGTCATTCTTATTAGCCAAGTCAGCATGGCCATCGAAGAAGAAATCTCAATGCTAATAGATGGAGAACATTAACACCCTGGGCCACTCTCCTTAGCCAAGTCAACATGGCCATCCGAGGAGAGTGTCTTCCTGATGCTAATACATGGAGAAAATCAAATCCCTAGACCGTTCTCCTTATCCAAGTCAGCATGTTCATTGAAGGAGAATGTGTGTCTGATGCATATGTACCTCGAGTCTTCATCGGTCCTTGATCGAGTCACATGATCAAGAATAAAGACTACACCTAGGACATTCTTCTTAGCCAAGTCAGCATGGCCATCGGAGAATAATGTACCATTATCCTTATCCAAGTTGTCATGGCCATAGAGGAGAATGTCTACCATTTTATTTAGCCAAGTCAGCATGGCCATCGAAGGAAAATTTTAGCTCGATACTTCCTTCTGGAGAAGCATCAAAACCTCGAGTCTACGTTGGTCCTTTTCAAGTCATATGATCAAGGATAAAGACTACGCCTGATCCATTCTCCTTAGCCAAGTTACATGACCATCGGAGGAGAATTTCTTCCTGGTGATGCCCAAAACATCAACACTCCCTCTCAGTGAGGGAGAAGTTCTGCATCACGCCAATATCGTCTCTCGATATTGGAGCTTCATTGCTCCCTTATGTATCATGTCTTAGATGATCTAATTTTTTCTCATATGTGGATATATATTGGAGCTTCATTGGTCCCTTTTGCACCATGTCTATGATGAAGTTATGCAAGAAGCTTCTTAAGCCACACTGCTTCACAACTTGTAACACTGGCTATGATATACTACGTCTCGGTTGTACTGAGTATTATAGAAACCTTCTTTCATGAAATCATAGTTGATCCCAAGATGAAACAACACCCCAAGGTGCCCAATCGATCTATTGCACTCCCTTCCTATTCAGAATCTCTATATCTCTATAGCTTCACTTCACCACTTGAGACATATTTGAGGCCATATCCAACTTTACTATGCAAGTACATCAACACATGCTTTGCTGCAACCCAATGGTAGTGTCTTGGCTCTACCATAAACTGGATCAAGGTGATTACTGAAAAAAAGATATTCATCCCAGTGTTAACTAGGTACATCAAGGATCCATTCAACTATTTGTACATAGTGGAATCCATCAAATCTAAATATGAAGTAGAATCACTCAAATTCTCCAGGTTTGTCTCCATAGGTGTAGCCATGCTATCAAACCTCGCCAGTATCCCCTGACTGAGGAATATCTCATATTATCTCTGAAACACCTCTAATCCCAAGAAATAGTACATGTGGCTAAGATCCTCCACCTAGGACTTTGAGGCCAACTCCCTCTGTCACTGAAGTAGGCTCTGTTGTTCAATATGTCTAACTGGTTTCTCCCTCTATGACTGAGGAACAATTCATATCACAGCCCTCCTAATTGGCTTCATCCTCTGTCACTGTAGCAAGGTCTATTGAAGCAAGTGTATCCTTCTAGGAGATCTCACATCTCCCAGAAGCCTCCTCAACTCAGTCTTGATGTGGCAATATGGGATTCTATTAGAATGAGCAACTTAAGTTTATGTACAAGATGAATATTGGATTTATACCATGTGATGTCATCCCTTGGAGAGAAATGGTCAAAATATCCCTAACGTGTGTGTAGTTGTTGTATATTTTTATAGGTGATGGGATCTTCTTGACACCTCTTCCTTGATTCATCTATCCATCACAAGACTAGAGAGGTGATGGAGCATAATATAAATGGCCCTTTTGATAGCCTAGTTAGGGTATTTGCAAAGTCATTTTCCTATTCCTTTGATTCCCACTTCTATTCCTGCATCTTGGCTTCCCACTTCTATTTCTGTTTTGAGGAAATCAATTGCTTCACAAAGTGCTTTAGGATATTTTGGATAGTCTTGAATTTAAGTTGCCTCCCTAGTGTGGGTGTCATTTTTTATTCCATTTAATTTGGAAAATATATGTTTTCATAAGTGGATTTGATGAAGTATTTAATCTTTAATTTCTAGCTTTTGAAGGATATAGGCATCCCTTCTTTTATCAACGCAACCTATGTACCTCCCTTGAAAGAATCACATTCTAATGCGAACATCTTATTGAAAAATGGAATTATTAGGACTAGAATTACTTTTTTTTCCAAATAAAAAACATTGTGACTCTTTTCCTTCTTTTATCAAAACAACTTTCATACCTTCCCTGAAAGAATCACATTCTAATGCAAACACCTTATTCAAATATGGCGTTGCTAGGACTATAGTTATTTTTTTTCCATATAAAAAACACTGTGACTCTTTTCATAACATAAAATAAAAGAGATACAAGATAATGGCCACAAAAAGGAATTAAGAGACTCACCAAGAACCCCTATGACAATAACTAAAAAAATCACAAGCTGCATGAAAATCCCCCAAGATCATACAATCAATAGTCAAAATTGCACCAATACATACTCAAATAGCAATCGTTCTAAGAGGGATGACATCCACAAACCCATTTAGAGATGAGTTCATTTATACAGAAACTATAGGGAGACTATAAACCTACTTTGGAAGGTTGTTAGCTTATTGATTGTGCTCCTTGTATATATGATGAAAATCTATGGACTAACATCATTCCTTCAACTCAACTACATGAAGGAGCATCCCATGAAGCCCAATATTCATGTACTCTCTAGTCCCTTTCATCCATTTGATAACTAGTTTGGATTCCCCATTATATGTTCATCTTCTATATAGCATGCTCTAGTTGACTGGTCATTGGAAAGATTGTTTCCCTTACCCATGACCTTTCAGAGTGTTGATTTTTTCGATTCTTAGAACTTGATAGTTATTGTTATTATGATGAAAATCACACTATGGCATGGGGTAAACCACAACAGATGAAATGACTGCAGAAATCAACTCTAATCCCAAGTATGATATATAAATGAAAATTCTAACAAGACAAGATAAAGAGCCTAACTCGTCTAGAAGTTCGATGAATACCACCATTGAGTACTCGGCTCAAAGATTTATACCTGCAACTTGTCCTCAACAACCAAGATACAGAAGCATATGGTGATAATATATAATGTTAGCACATCAATAGTATAATCCATTAATGTTCATAACAAATACGCCCATGGAATAATAAATCAAATATTTGCAAGCCATCAATTGGATGATAAAAGAGTATTTATATTCCCACTTTGTACTAGACCCGACCCCCTAAGTACCTTTTTAAGGGATGGGGTATTAAATTTTTTCTTCTTCTAACAACCTTAAATATTCACTATCATAGCTCCATCCTCTTCTTCTTGTCAAGAGATTTCCAAGTTCGGTAATCTCATTCAGAACTGAGATCTGAAATGAAAGCTATGACCTCCTAAAGTTATGGGGTTTACATAGACAACATCTCTCTTACTCTAAAGTGGCATCCACATGACGTTTCATTTTCCATGCAACTAACGTGGCAACACTCAAGTCCTGACATGGCACTAGCCTAGCCTTCCATGATGGAACTTCATCCCACACATGCCTACAACGATTGTCACTAGGACCTTCCTCTGACGCACTTCATCGCTTACCTCTAACCCCACTCACCTTGTCATCCTGTTAGTAATGGGCATCTGTCATCCTAATGGTGTCCTAGTGACCTTGTTGAAAAGTCGCGTCATCAACAATACACTTTTCCTTTCCACGACCCACATATGCTACCATACTTAGTCACCTTACTGTATTCATGGACTCATAGGTGGAGGTCTTGCAGACTCAGGGTATATATTCATACCTTTCATGAACCCACCACCAACACTTAGTTTCTTTTTCATTCATGAACTTGCAGACACATTATTTTGTACCTATTCTTCATAAATTTGTCCGAGAAGTCTCCACAATTAACCATTTTTCCACTTACATGGACTCGCGAACGTACAATTATGTACCTTACCTTCATAATTCCATCCAAGAAGTCTCAACACTTATCCATTTTTCCACCTACACAGATTCGAGGATGTACAATTCTATACCTTCCCTTCATAGGTCCATCCGAGAAGTCTTAACACTTAACCATTTTTCCACCTACGCAGAGTTGCGGACTTGTGGACATACAATTTTGTACCTCCCCTTCATAAGTTTGTCTGAGAAGTCTCAACACTTATATTATTTGGTGAGTTTTTTGGGTTCGTGGGTTGGTGGATTCCCAGACTCATAGACTCATTCATCTCACTTTCCCATCTCCGTGTACCTGCCATACTCCTAAGTTTGCGGCATACACTTTACACCCGCCATACCTTCTCTGAAACCTACAAACTTACTCCCCCTATTAAAGCACTTACCAAGATTTGAACTCCATGAGGGAACATACCCTTTATTGTCTCAACCAACTATAGGCTGGCACATGTTCCCATCATACACGTAAGATTTCTCTCTCAATGCGATGTCACCCTTTTTCCTCAACCAAAATTATATACTTATCCCCACCCATCTACGGTTGAGGTTACTTGACACCATCACTATAGATCCAATGGTGGAGAAGGATTCTCAGATTTTCTTTCATAGAAATTCCATATTCCTCTACTACTCCAACGTTCCTACTGTGATCAACGATGATAATTCCTCTCATATTTTCTTAGATGGATCCAATGACTGTTAACAATCATGGATCCTTTGCAAGTCCTCATACGAGAGGTACCTCGATCGAAAGCCGGGATCAAAACTTTGTGCCAAATTGATGATTGTGATTCATTGAACGAAAAGAATAAGAATTATGAATTTTTTTAATACAAATCCATATTAGTGGCTAAGAACGTGTTCCAGGAGAAGTATAAAACTTACCAAGCCTTCAAGGAAATGACACCTCCTATTCAGGCAGGCCAAAGTTTTCTCTCTTATCCACTTTAATGAAAAATTTAGAATAATGAAAAATCCATACATGTATAGGATATCTCTTGTCTGAGATGAACCACATCAAGCCA
This sequence comes from Picea engelmannii, assembly GCA_009831015.1. Taxonomy (NCBI): domain Eukaryota; kingdom Viridiplantae; phylum Streptophyta; class Pinopsida; order Pinales; family Pinaceae; genus Picea; species Picea engelmannii. Next base: position 45,005 of record ML783281.1, read on the forward strand.
TAACTTTATCTCTAATATAGTGAATCATATGGGAAAATCTTCGCATGTGTGAAGGGATATACATAACACCCGCAATATATATATATATAGGTAAGGGTCGTATAGACTCTAAATTTACACAGACTCTATGCATGCCCATAACTTTACCATTCTAGATAGTTCTCGCGGTGATATATGAGAAAGTATAATTCCAGTAGTCATTACCATGACATAAATGCATAATTACCAACTCCTCTAGTATATTTATGTCACTGACTGCATATACACAAAATGTATAGATCTAGACAACTCTAACAGAGTATACTCAAAAGTATAGTTACAACTGCAATTGTCACTATTTGTAACATAATATCATCAAACAAACATACACACATTCCTGAATCATTCACAAGAAAATTCAACCTTAAATTATAGTTTAACTATACAAGGTAAAAAATACTTATCTATTACAGTTCATAGTTGACCAACTGACTCTAGATGTTCTCCTTTTCACCCAACCATAAGATCAGATGCATTCACTCTTAGCATTCTGGCCACCCCCTTGGAAATCCATGGTACCAGTAGGGAATCTCTCAAGTTCTTAGTAATATTTGAAGGTCACTCTCCTTCACTATACTCTTGTTAGATATTTCCCATACACCCACCTATCCTAGTCCTCTTCAAGGTTTATCAGATATCTTCCTGACATCAATATCATGGCCCTCTTAGCTTAGGTTTGGTTTCCTGGGTTCTTCGACCCACGATTCCAATCCCCCCCCCTCTTCTTCCATATTCCCCCATGTGTTTTTCTTTCTCACCTCCTTAGGGAAGGTTCTCAATCTCAGTTGTCCCAACCTGATCTCCCATACCTAGATTTATTTGGGGTAGTTGGTTGTCAAACTATCATATTCCTTGAAATCAACGCTGAGGAATATGATCTGAATATCAAATATTATCAGTAAGGAGGTTTGGGTCATCTTTATCATGAGGGACCCCTCTCTAAGTTTCCTCACTCTTTCCTCTAGTGGTATCATGGCCAATATTCAAGGTTTCACCCCCACAGTCAGTTGTTGGAAATCTTAATGAAAATAATAAAAAATTTACATTGCTCACATGCCATGGCATGGAAAATCATTAAATATGATTAATTACATGTAATCAATGGTTGAGGAAAGGGTTGTTACAAGGGGGGAGGTTCCCAGGTTTCCTTTCTCAGAGGATTTTTGGTTGGATTTTGCTTGGGCTTGGATATGGTATAGACGAGGTTCAAATGTCAGTTTGTGCAAATATCTACTTCTTCCCCAGAGAGATTTCGATATTCTTCTTTCCAGGACGACGAATATATTGTCTCTTGTATTTTTTCTTGGATTCTATGCCAAATTTGGTCTGGATTGTTGTACTGACTTATGAAGATCCTACTATTTCTCTCCTTCCAGGTATGCCATAACATGAAATTCGGGAATATCTCCTAGATGCAATTTAGAATTTTGTTTCTAAATGTATTTGGTCTCCATTCTTCTATTGTTCTTTTGATGTCATGTTGTACTCGGTCCATGGTTCTAAATAAAATGGATCTTATGTCCTAGAGTTCCAACACTACCCTACATTCACTGAAACAATGATTTGCCATTTTTCTCTCTCGACGACACATTATGCATATGGAGGGTCCTTCGTACACTTTTTGAATGATTCTATCTAAGGTTAATGCTCTCAAGTGGAGAATCAAACATAGGAAAGTTGCCACTTTTGGCCACTGGTACAAGTTCTAGATTTTGTTCCACATTGGCTCTGGGCTTGTATCCTAAGGTTCTATCACATGCTGGTAGGATTCCTTTATATTGAAGTTTCCATTCCCTTTTTTCCCCCACCTCAAGACATCCTGCCCTTGTTTTAAATCAATAGGTCTATGGGATAAAATATCCTCCATCTCATGACTAGATGATCCTTTCCAAGTGACTAGCCATACTGCAAGAGGCTTCCAATTTCATATTTCTCCCGAGTTTAGGCTCTGAGAATCATCCCAGAATTTGTGAACCTTAGTCCACCCTACTTCTCTTATCCTTTCTTGTATATTTTGTAGGTTTCCTTCTGAATTTAGGGTGGGCAGTTGTTCCCACGCATCTTGCCAAAATAAGGTCGACCGCCCATCATGTATTTCCCAAAATCTTTGGTGTTGGACGATTTCTCTATTTTTCCAAGAATATTTCCAAATAAGAGAGTTGGGTCTTGATACTTCCAACCTAATCCTTTCATTATTCAGATAGTCCTTTGCATATTTATTTTCTCATATGTTGGCCCACATGGCCTCAATATTTTTGTTCCACCTCCAGAGAAGATTGGTTTCTAAAGCTTGGCTTGTCTTGTCGGGGTCTGTAATTCTTAGACCCTCAATTTAGGTGTATAGATTTTGTCCTAGGCCACCAGAGCCCATTTTTTCCCCTTTTTGCTCCTCCCTAAAGAAAATTTCTTTGGATAGCCCTTATTTATTGCAGGATTTTTGTAGAGGCCTCTAGAGATGAAAAAAGGTAGAGTGACATAGCCGCAAGGACTGATTTCATGAGAAGAACCCTGGTCGGGAAGGTGAGGAATCGATGAGTCCAACTGTTTAGGCGATCTTCTAGCTTCACCAGGAACTCTTGCGAGGCCGAATTGTTCAAGTATTTCTCTAGGCGAGGGACTCCCAGGTACTTTGAAGGCAATATCACACTTTGGAATCCTAGAATCCAGGAAATGTTGAGATGGACTACTACAGGAGTATTGAAAAAGAAAATATTTTATTTTTCTTCGTTATTTGCATTCTTGAGGCTTCCATGAAGATATTCAGGTTTTGTTTGATAGCTCTTTCTTCCTTGACCATGGAATGCCCCGTTAAGAGGGTGTCATCAATCAATTGTAAGTGGGTGAGGGGTTCTGAAGTAGGATTAATAGGGAGTCCTAGCAGGGAACCTTCCTGGTGAGATTGCTTGATAAACCTCCCCAATCCTTCTGCTAGAATAATAAACAGATAAAGAGAAAGAGGACCCCCCTGCCAAATTACTTTGGAAGCTTTGAAGGTGGTCGAGGGGGACCCATTAACCAGGATAGAAAATAAGGCCAAGGAAATTAGACCGTAGATCCATGATATCCATTCTAGGTCGAAGACAAACACTCTCAAGGTTTCACACAGAAATTCCCAGTTAATCATGTCATAGGCTTTAGCTAGGTCCATATTTATCATCATTCCTAGCTGACCACTTGTTTTAAGAGAGTGGATGGATTCATGGAAAACTATTATGCCATCCAAAATTTGTCTTCCCTCAACAAATCCTCCTTGTTCCTGAGAAAGTATTTCCTGCAAGAGAGGTTTCAGTCTATTTGCAGTTATTTTAGTTATGATATTGTTAATTACAATGCATATGGAAATAGGCTGAAACTTATATGTCGAGCAAGTGTCTCTTTCCTTAGGGATTAAAGCCAGCAAGGTAGCATTCAAATCCTATAGGAATGATCGATCCCTTCTAGATTCTTCCACCACCACCCACACATCTCTGCCTAAGATACTCCAACATGCTTTGAAGAAATCCAATGTGAACCCATCTAGACTCGGGGCCTTTCAGATGAGCATATCCATAAGCACGTCCTTGGCTTCCTCCAAGGTCACCTAACACATAATACTACTATTTTGTTCCAGGGAGATTATTCTAGGGACAAAATGTGTGATTTGGAGGGTGGCTTCCCTCCTATCCCCATCTAGCTCTAAGAGTAATCTGTTGTAATGGTTGATCAACTCTTTTTTTATATCTTTGTGTTCCTCCACTACATTTTCTTCTTCCATTTGTAGGGACACAATACGATTCTTACTTCTTCTCTAGAGGAGTGAATTATGGAAGAACTTGGTATTTTTTCCCCCTCCTGCAACCATTGGACTTGAGATTTCTGATGAATTAGTATCTCTTCTAGATTATATCTTTCATTAATCTCATGTTTTAGTTGATATTCCTTTAATGTGAGCTCCCATGATAACCCCTAGACAATTACTTGATGTTGGATCTCCTCCATTTTTTCCCCCAGTTTTATCCTTTCCTCTTGGATGTTGCCAAAGACTTCTTTATTCAATTTCCTGATGAAAGCTTTATTATATTTCAATCTTTTCTAGAATTTTCAAATTTGAAGGGCTTTGGTCTTGGGGTTGAGTACGATTCCCAGCTCACTAAGATAGGCCAATGGTTTGATGCATATGAGGGAATGATTTATGCTACCAAGCCCTAAATGGATTGGAAGAAACTCTCTGAAACCATGTATCTATCCAATATTTCTGCCACCTTTTTCAAACCCCCTCTTTTGTTGTTCCAAGTTAATTTACCTTCTTGGGTTGGGAGATCCATCGGTTTTAACTTATCTATACTTTCCATGAACAATTTACTCTTTGCGTTTAGTTTTCTTAACCCTCCTTTATTTTCTTCCAATGACTTGATGAGGTTGAAATATTCCCCTATGATCCATTGTTTATCTTGTAATTGAATACCCCGTTGATCAAAAGACTCTAGGAAGTCTCTTTTCGATTCCTAGTTGAAGGGACCATAAGAATTCAAGATATAACCTTGATCTCCCAAACTCAGGTTATGAAAGTGAACTGATAGGATTCTAGGACATTAGAGCACACTCTCAGCCTTGAAGTAGTCTGGATTCGAGAGGATTGCCAACCCTCTTGAGGACCCTTCTGTTTTGATGCATTCCATTTTATTATATTTCCACACTTTTTTGGCTATCTTGTTCATTGAGTCCCTACCACACTTAGTTTCTTGCAACATTATGAAATCTACTTTTTCTTGGGTTAGCTTTTTCTTCATAATTATGTGTTTAGATGTTGCATTTAAGCCTCACATATTCCATGAAAGTACCTTCATCAGTAACATTTAGGTTGAGAGGAGAACTACTTATTCAAAAGGCACACGACTTGATAAGAATCTATCAGCAGGGCCCTTGTTTCTTCCAGAACTTGCTTGTGGGATTTCCTTCCTCTTCTTTTTTCATCCCCGTTGGATTTTTTCTGTTTTTTGAGAGGACTGATCTTGATGCCCATGTTACCTGCGGATGTTGTTGGATTCTCCTGACTATTGTTTATTTCTTTCCCTTCTTTAATTCTTGATGAAGTTTTTGATGTTGACCAACTTGCATCTTATTTATTTCATGTTCCCTATGACCTTCCATGAGAGATTTGATGTCCATCTATGTATCTTCCAGATCCATATTCTGAACTTCAACCTCCTCCTCTGCTTCTTCATGTGATCCCTCTATGTCTTCCAACTATTTCTTTGAATGATTTAAGCTTGGCCAATTCTTTTACTGGCATCCAAATTTTGTTTCCCCAAATTAGGCTCTAACGCCTCTATCTTTTTTACTTCCACCAATGACCTTATCTCGTTGCCTCGAATCCTCCAATGTCCCTCAACTTACTCCTAAGACTATAACGCTAAACTCTTCTCTCACTCCACCCACTAAAAACCCACATTTTTCTAACCATCCAATATTATTATTCACCGTTAATACTTTGAATAGATTACATATATATATATATATATATATATATATATATATATATATATATATATATATATGAGATATTAATATAATGTTAATAAGTTAAAATGAAGATTATTATACATTTATAAATAAGTAAATAACATCATTTTAAAAAATATAATTTAATTGCAATCCCATCGAGTATAGCATTGAAAATCTAGTTTAATCCCATATTTTTTATTTTTAAAAATAATGTGAAAGGGGCCTAAACCGAGACCGGAAACCATGATTGACATCGAAATTTTAAACAAATTCCAATTTAAAAACAAAACAAGTGATTTGATCAACGTTACCTCATGTCTTCTTCACTAAGAAAGCAAAACATATTGCATCATAGCATCCAATGTGAATAGGTGCAGCTACACAATACGGTGATAGTGACATTTTACACAATACGGTGAATCGTGATAGTGACATGTTTTTCTTTCGATAAGAAAGCTCGTACACTCCACATGTTAAACGTCTCGGATTTCAAATGCCTATACAAAAGTGAAAATCTTGATATCTTTGCATTTAATCTAATATTTATTGTCATAAAAGTGGCCAGACGATCTATTCTTCCGCGAAGTTCTCATGGAAACGGCTTGATAGATGCCACTTTCATGGATGAAAGGATCAGAAACAGTGATTTCCGTCCTTTGGTGGGATAAAGTGAAACATATCGCATAAAGTGAAGATTAGTTGGGTATAGTGCACACGGGTTTAGCTTTACACTCCACTTGTACAACGCTTCCACTATTCCAGTTTTATTATGGTAGTGGGTTAATTCGGGAGTAATATTTCTTCTTGGTTTACTGTTTTCTGATTATTCGATTTTCTGACTATTTAGGTTGGTTTAAAATGAGATAAAATCTTTGGGGTAAGTCTTTGAAATCTATGGAATTTTGATACATGCAAAACTCAGATTATCCCTGAAAATCTGGCCAGATTCAGGGCTATTTTTTTGCTTGAAAAACAGATATGTTTTCTCTAGAGTTAAGCTACTCCTTTTACTATGTATACAAAATACAATTTTATTAGATTTTTTTTAATATATTATATTTATTAATATATATATATTTTAAATTTTATTATGTTTTGTAATATATATTTACTAATAGTGTAGGTGTAAGACAAAAAATCCAACCACATTAAATGCTGGTGTCAATTTTTATTTTTCTAAATTAATTTTTAGGATGAAATAAACTTTTTATTTATTTTTTTCCAAATTAAAGTGAAACTTTTATTTTTAGAGTAATATCTAAAACTTATTTTAATTAATTAAAAGCTTGTATTTTTAGATGGATATTTCAACACAGTGATATTTAGTTTTATATATGGCTAGATGAGGACCTTGTTTTATCTAATAGCTACAAAAGAAGCTCTCAAGACCTAATTGAGAGTTTGTTTGGTACTTAGTTGGTCAAGCTCTGTAGCTTTCAAGACCTAATAATTTGCAATGGAGTAATGAAGTGGCCAAACTCCGACCAAATGACATGTATTCATGGGCTAGGTAGTAGTGTTGTAGATTATGTGATATGTGATATCCCTCTTTCTAACCAAATAACAACTTTACTTTGACAAAAGTAAAGTTGACATTTTCTTAAAGGATTTAAATAGTAAATTAAAACTCCTAACTTATAAGGATAACATTGAAGAACTCTATCATAATTTTACAACTACCCTTTCCACTTCCATTA
>ML783281.1:82871-104791 GCA_009831015.1 Picea engelmannii
GGAATCCGTTAAAAATAAACGTTTCGGCCGAAAAGTATTTCGGCCGAAATATTCTTACCAAGGAAAAATAATTCATTCAAAAAACATTGTACACGAATTTTGACGGCACTGTTAAATTTGACGTGAAAATTTTCGGCCGAAAAATATTTCGGCCGAAAGTAACATTTGTTCGGCCGAAAAATTGACGCTAGAAATTTTGGAGACCCGATTGTCACGAAAGTGTTACCCAGATTCATGATTTTACCCGTTAGTTAATTATTTAATTAACTATACTTGATAAACCTTAAGCAACTATTTGACTGGGGTTGTTACATTGACAAAAGTAAAATTGACATTTTCTTAAAGGATTTAAATAGTAAATTAAACCTCCTAACTTATAAGGACAACATTGAAGAACTCTATCATAATTTTACAACCACCCTTTCCACTTCTATTAACAAGTTCTCTTTCGAGGTGTCCCATAAAAAGAATAATAGAACAACCAACCTTTGGTATGATAAAGAATGTAAAATTGCTAGGAAAGCCATTAGGGATGCTTCTAATGAACCCTTAAAACTCGATAAGATCAATACGTACACATCCCTAATTAAAAGGAAAAAAAGATACTATATCAATAAAAGGCAAGAGAAACTTTCACAACTATACAAGTTGGATCCTAAGAAGTTCTGGAGCCAAATTCTAAAACACAATACTAAATAAAATAATAGGATTCCCTTAACGGACTGAAATTCCTACCTTAAAATTATTTACGAGTTCCCTAATGCCATGGACACCATTCCTATTGTCCCTACAAAGAAATAAGTTTTTTCTTTAGATGACATAGAGTTCAGGGTTAAGCGGCTCGCAAATGGGAAAACTAAGGACATTGAAGGCTACAAAGTTGAAATTTTTAAAATCGAAGGGCCAATCCTTATCCCTCACATACACAAGCTCTTCAATTTAGCAGTCAAGAAGGGCTTCCCTAAACCTTGTACGCAAAGCCTCATTGTTCCTATTTTTAAAAATGGGGATAAAAACATTCCCTCTAATTATAGGACCATTATGATTAGCCCGATTTTAGCCAAGATTTATGGAATAATTTTGGAAAAGAAGATTAGCATTTTGCTAGAAAGTCACGGTAAAAGAGCTAAAGGCCAAGCCGGGTTTAGGAGATATCATTCAACTGTGGACCATCTTGTTACCTTTAGGATCATTGCAGAGGAGTTCTGCAATACTAAAACCAATCTTTTTTGTTGTTTTGTTGACTTTAGAAAAGCTTTTGACATGGTTCCTAGGAAAAACCTTTGGAATAGGTTGGAAGAGATAAAAGTGTCTCTCGAGTTGAGGGTTGCTGCAATAAGGATGTATGAGAACATTACTGTTAAGTTTAAAAACATTGAGGGCTGGTCAAAAGAGATTAACTGAAATATCGGAGTCAAACAAGGTTGTCCCTTGTTCCCTATCCTTTTTTGGATATACATTGATAAGTTAGAAGAATTCTTGGAAAAAACAGGTTGTGTCGGCCCTACTCTCACTGGTATAGTCATCAATATTCTTCTTTATGCTGATGATATCGTTCTTATGGAAAGGAGTCCCTATGATATTGAAAACCAACTAAGAATCCTCAAGTATTTTTGCTCCAATATGGGTATGACTGTTAATACTGATAAGACTAAGGTCATGATTATTAAATCCAATAAGATCCCTTTTGATACCTTTGTATATGACAACAACAACTTGGAGGAAGTGACCTCATACAAATATCTTGGAATTGATATTCACCACATGCTCAATTGGAATTATAGCATTGAGAAAAGGATGATTGGGGGATGAAAAGCTTATTATGGGCTTGAAAACTATTGTAAATCAGCTGATCTTTGGAGTTGGGATAATAAGAAACTCCTCTTTGAGACTCTTGTTACACCTGTTATTCTTTATGGATGCGAAGTCTAGGGTTGTAGTATCTCTTGTGAATCCTGGAGAAAGATAGAGCAAATACAAAATAATTTTATAACTTATAATCTCAAAATTAAAGGAAATACACGCTATCCCATCCTCCTCGTAGAAACAAGCCTCTTCCCCATTGAGAGCATGGCTATGACTAGATACCTAATGTATAAGAACAAGTTAAACAACATGGAAGACAAGAGGCTACCTAAAATTGCTTCAAAATCAAGTCATAACCACCATCGACTCAAGCAAGGATGGCATAAAGATGCCCGGTCTTGGCTAAACTATTGGGGAATCATGGATGAAACCATTTTGTAGAATAAAGATACTATTAAAAAAAACGTCAAATCAAAATTTAAGGAAAAAATGTGGTGTGATAAAGAGTTAGAGGAAAAAAGAAAATTAAGGCATTATAAAGATGTAATCAACCATAATCTAGAAGATCAAAATTATCTATCTATTTTGCCAAGTGTAAAGAAAAAAATAAGCATTGCTAAGATAAGAACAAATTCTCACGAGCTCCATAGTGAAACTGGGCGTTGGTCAATTCCTAAAATGCCATGGGATGAAAGAGTGTGTCACCTTTATGACACTAAGAAGGTTGAATATGAAAAGAACTTTCTCTTAGATTGGCCAGCCTATACCCATATTAGATCTCATTTTCAAAATATTGATCACACTACCAACCTTCCTAACCTCTTAACTCAACAAAAGTATGGTGATGTTGGAAAGCTTCTCTTAATGCTTTTCGAGCACAAAAACAAAATTCTAAACAATCAAAAGTAATCACTTACCCTCTTAAGGTTAGATAGACTAATTAGGTCTAAGTGGACGTTAATAATCATTATCATCATCATCATCATCATCATCATTGCTGATAGAAATTTTGAAAGAAAATAATCAAAACTCAAACGACCATGTTAAAACTGTTAACATTATTCAAGATAAATAAATATAACATATTCCAACGTTTATAACATTTAATAATTTATTGATTTACTAATTATTTATTATATAACCATTTCTTAATCCATTAATTTTCTAGCCAAAAAATTGAGTAAAGAGGTGTCTAAACTAAAGCGGTCAAGTTAAGTAGGCTAACGTCGTTTCCATGACTTTAGCTTTCTACATGTGATAGATTGTCATTTTTATAGATGCTTGAAGATTTGGTGAATGAAAAAAAAATAATGGGATGACATGCACTTTTAAGACTATAGTGTTCTTTTTTTTTCATTAGCCTATTATTTTAAATATAATTTAGGGATAATTTGAATAATATAAATTACAGCAATGCATAACATTATCAAAATGATCTTTTTAAATTAGATGCATTTTCATATATTTTAGGATACTATTTATCTTATGCATTTCAATTCCTATTGTATTTTTTTTATTTCTCCATTGAATTGAGATAATTCATTAATTGTTTGACCAACAATCACATAGAAGCATTAGAGTCATATTAGTAGGAACTATCATGTCAATTTCATGGAATTCATGATGTTGCAACATATCTTTGCAAAATGTGAATGTATGAATCTATACATTTAGATAAAATTCAAAGAGGATTATGTGGAGATAAGTTTTGCATATGATGGTTAGTAAAGTGGTTAAATTTATCAATTGTAGTTTGTTTTCTAACAAGGAAAACAAGATATTTTCTATTCAACATAAATGCAAACACATATTCAGATTGTATCTTGTTTCATGATGCAAATCCTATTACATTGTGAACCATTACTTTACAAAAATATATAGAAATGTAATTTTGAGGGATCTAATATTTACTTGTCACTAATGTGCAAATATATTGAATACCATTGAAAATGTATCATGAATGATATGCATTCTAATGGATTAAGTAGAGAAATAACTAGTACATTTATTTTGGGGGATAGTCTATTTAGTACAATTTTCTATTTGTTAGCAAAATTCTTTGATATATAATATTTAAGACTTTATATTGTCCAATCTTTTTACAATGCAATTATGAGTGGCGATCAAATTGTATTGCATCACTTACAACACATGCGAAACAATTCCATATGAAAATGGGAAGATATAGGTTGTGTCATTATGTTCACCGTGTATATCAATCATATTCAAAGTAAATATCCAAGTATGGTCATCCCTTTCTAATAGAAATGTCAACTTCTATTATGTTGATTCAAATTGCGATAAAAACATTTGATGTGATATCATTTGAAATATATACATTGCATGTTCACTATGAACCATTACCAAGAGAAAAGTTAGTTCGCAAATGAAATGTGCATTGTAATCAACCTGAAATGAGTCTAAATGAAGAAGATAACATTGACTATCATACAATTAAGGAAATTCTAAGTGAAAAAAGTAAGAGCAATTGCATATTGCTTCCTAGATATGTACTAGAAGAACATCAACATAAACGACATGTACATTGTAAACATACAATTTTGTTGACAAATGGTGATGAAAACTTTGATATGGTTTGTCATCAAGAAAAAACAATCCCTAATAAAAAAATTAATCTCACTTATTACAAATTGAAAAAAGTGGTACGTGAAAAAATAAAATGCAATGACACATTTCCTAGTGAACATGGCATAAAGAGCCATGCACATGTACACCGTACATATTTTTTATATGCAACATCTCCTAATAAAAGGCCAAAAATGACATATTATGAATTAAAATAGACACGGTGTAGTAACGAAATTGAAAAAAAAAAGCAAATAATGAGTGTGTCCATCTAAAAAGAAGATGTAAAGCTAATTTAAATGAAAAAAGTTCAAGAAGCACCTAGGAACAAATGTGCAATTTGTGAAGAATTGCATTTTGCAAAGAACGTTAAGCATTCCACCCAAGACTTGGAAAACAAGTATTTGAGAATGACAACAAATGATCAAATATTCTCTAGTAAGAAAATATCTACTACTTGCAAAAGAGCACTTCAAAACGGAAAAATACCACAATTTTCAACACCTAACCAAATAAGACATAACACTTTGTTACTAGTTGTAAGTACACTTTCAAAACTTGAAAAGAGACGTGTATCACTAAGAATTTCATTATAAAAAATTATAAAATGGGGTTATAAATTATCCTTGATGGACTCGAGAGGGTAAACTATCAATGCTCATGTCCATATGGATATTGTGTAAAAGGTATTTCCATAGTTCATGAAATAAACAGTGACAATTGCAATTGCATTAAAAATGTGATTGCAATACAAGAATGCATACAAGACAAGAAACATACATGTAAATATTGTCATGTCAGCATTGGAATAACTATGTTCCAAAAATCTATATAAGGCTAAATTGTTTTGTACAAATAAGAACTGGAATAATGTTTTTTAACAATAAAATGATAAATCCATGCAAAATGCAAATAATGATAGAGAAAGTGATACAAATAATGAATCGAATAGTCAAATACCTACTGAGATGTTAATACACGGATTCATAGAATCACAACACATCCATGATTGGAAAAATGAGATCATTGAACTTGCCCCAGCTGAGGGGCGACATCTACTTGGACTTTTCACAGGAAAATATGCAAAAGAAATGAACTTTCCAATACTATTGTATAGAAATCCATGTGAAGATGACATTAAAAATATATTTGGTTACCAAAAAATACTACAATGGGAATTGCTACATGAAAGCGATGATTTCTCATATTTCATTACAAAATTAATTTTCAAAACAATCTCAATAATAATTGACAAATCACTCTCTTGCATATGGATATGAATAAGAAAAGAAAAGATAAGAGGAAGAAATATATGAAAAATAGATGTTAAGTACAAACCAAACATAGAGAAAATACTGAAATACAATATTGGATACATAGATATTAGGAATATTCACATTTCTCCTCATTATCTACAACAAATCAAGAAAAATATACTTGCAATGATATGACAATAGGGGCCTCCGACATTTTTCATCTCATTTACAACTCTACAGAATCGATGGAATCCATTAGTGAACACTTTGATTGACATGCATAAGAATAGAGAAAATAGAAAGCACATTGAAACATTAGAAGACAACGATAGTTATTGCCTCATAAGAAAAGAGCTAGTCACATATAAGTGTTACTATAGACATAGAATCAATGCTCTAAAGAAATTGATATGTCATGAAAAAATGTTCTTGGGAAACATATCATACTATTACTTTTAAGAGAGTTAAAAAAATCAGGGAAGAAAGAATGAACATGGTTTTTTATGGACATAATATTCTGCAATATGTGGAAGGGATGGTGACTCAAAAATTGAGAGGTTTTTGGACAAATATATAACCAGTGACAAAGACCATTTGGATCCATTTCTTTCGAAAGTGCATACGAATTAGCATACATGAAGCTGTAAAAGTGGAATAATTCACATTGTAGATACAAATTTCCTATGACGCTAATGAAAAGGACAAAATTCCTCAAACCAATTGGTTTACCCAACAAAGTGGTCAATGAGAAGTCAAAATCCATATTCACAATTCTAGAGAAAAAAATTATGGTGAATTAATGTGCTTCCAATAATTCTTGATGGAAATGAAGATAATAAAAGATGAGGACATGCAAGTAATACAATGTATAATAAAACAACCAACAATCTTCCTAAAATGAAAACCTTTACATATTTGGAACAATCTCTTTTCAAAGGACATGCCATATTTATGGGATGCACATACATATGCATAATATAGACTCAATGCATATGTTGCAACATTTATTATAGTTCATACATGACCAAAATTGACAAATCTATGACAAATGCATTAAGAAGAATACACAAGGAACATGAAAAAAGAGAAATCAATATGCAAATGATACATGTACACTTGGAAATACATTACTTAATATTCAAAAAATGTTAGCTCAACAAGTGGTTCATATAATGCTTTATCTACCATTGAATTGTAGTTTCCATTTCTATTAAAGCAAGAACCGAACAACTCAAAAGATGTAATGTGACATTTTGTGATTGATTAATACATTGATTAGCAACATGCCATTAAGCAATTATGACTTGTATAATTAGTATCCAAGTATGTAAGAAAAATGGTACACACATATCAAAAAGAAAAAAACTAGGGTATGTGCAAGATAATGATGGTCTCTCATGACACATTAGCGGCAATGCAAACATGAGAAAACAACAATCTATTAACTTGGAGGGATTATTCAAGGTACTTTTACAATGAATTTGAATATGGTGTAACAATATTAAATGTATTAAATTGAATTATCTTTCCGAATATAAAACTTTTATTCATAGAAATTGTGAATAACTATGTGAAATTTGATTTTTTCTAACAATGGTATGTTATTTTTCCATCAAAATATAAGGTATATGTCTTTGTTCGCGTAGATGTTGAGTACCTTAACGATGAAATTTCATTTCCAAAACTTGTATAATTGTATATAACCCATTGTTCTAGTGTGGAGTATTTTTTGGGAATTTATAATATTAATTTTATATATTTTTTAAATTATCAAAGTCAATATATCCTTGAAATTATAAGGCCTTTTGTTTGTGCAGGTTAAGAGGGTCTTAACATGATCGTAGATATTGGTCTCCTCTAGTGCAAAATATAACTAATTTTAGAAATGGTTAAGCCGAAAAAACATTATAGCATAAATAAGAGAGGTATGTATTTTAGGATTTTGATATATGTGAAGACAAAAATAGATTAAAAATGGTAAGAAATATTAATTTAAAAAAAACTATGTATTTGGAATCCACATAGTTGACTCTATCTATGTCTCTAGTTTCATCAACAACTGAATTTTGTAGCCTATAGAAAAATAACGTAAAAAAACTAAGATATGGAGAGGTATTTATAAAAATGTAGATTTTTATCAATTTGCAGATTGAACCACTAGGTTTTTGATCTTGAATATAAATCTGAGGCAACCAAGTCAGCATACAAGAACATTGACAATCCCACTTGTCCTCTTTGTCTCCCTCTCACTCTCCCTCTTTCCTATACATGGTAAGACCTCGACATGGAAATACTTAGACATCACAAGGCATGGAAATGCCTAGATCAATACCTATACCTTGCCTTGATATGCCTCAGAATATCATACCCACTCTCTCTCTCTCTCCACCTATTTTTCCCTACCTTTCCTATTACCCCCCATTCTCTCTTCCACCTCTCTCACCCTTTCTCTCTCTCCTATTTGTTAGTCTCACTCTCACTATCACTCTCTCTTTCCCTATTTCTCTCTCTATCCCACCTCTTTGTCTCCCTATGTATTCCCCCTATTGTCGCAAGAGTCGACTCTAAGTTGTAATAGAGCCAAGCCTTAGCACATTTAAAATGAAATAAATTTTTTCACTCCGACTTGAATTGGGTTGCATGCAAGTCAATTCCGAGGTAACCTCGAACCACTTTTGATTGGAAACTGCCCTGTCCAACCCGAGAGAGATCTCTTGAAACTATGTCACAATAGGATATTCAATAAGATTAACAGTGGGCAGATCTGTGGGTAGCATAAAGTTTTGGGTTTTTAGGGTTGGTGGGTTGGACTAGGAGGTAGTCCATTGGGCATGGATTCAAATGATCAAGAAAATAATAAGAGTACTTTGGAAATGGAAATCCATGGACCAGAGGCGAGATAGAATTTGATTACAAAGATGTTGGTAGCCAATTCAGATTTTCCACTGACTAATAAGCTGTCTACACCAATGTTTTTCAAACATCAATTTTTCGTCGCAATTCTCAAATAAACAACACTTTTATTTTTGCGACATTTGCACATTTACCTTCATTTTTGTTTTCACGAATGTAAGTGTGAAAACTTGGTCTTTCGTAGTCGCATTAAAATCATTATTTGAACTATCGTTATCCTTCTTGTCGATATGACCATTGCGCTTACATTTCACTTCTCATTATACAGTTGGAAAGACCTTTTGATCTGCACTCATTTGACATTCTCTGATTGATCATGTAGTTTCATTTCATGAGTGATTAAGTTTGTGATTCATTGGCAGTTGGATTTATATGTTCTTTGATTTGAACTACTTGACCATTTGTTTCATAAAGATATATAAGTGTTATGGTTAAACCCTTGATATATTTCATTTGATATGACACCTAGTTCAAAATGCATTGGCATATTGGTTAAACTCTTGATATGAATTGTTACAACGCACGTCAAGTAGTCCAACACTTGGTATTAGTTTCGATTTGTATGTTGGGTGTTTAAAACTATGGCATAACTTTGATTGTGCATGTTGGTTTATACACTTACCATTGATTTCATTAGTCGGGCAAGTGACATAATTTTTGAACTATACTATAGTGGGTTGAACATCTATAAGCGCCGACGGTTGTACCATTAGCAATGACTATTCTGCATGGCAGAAATAGCTCCACCACATTCGCACGATGTCATTAATGCTTCATCTTTGTTAGCTCGGGTAACCCTTCGTGCACTCTGCTCCTGTGTATGCTATGATTCAAACCTTGGCTCGTTCACTATGTGCTCGGCTCCATGGCACCGGTGGTACAAATTGAGCTGAAAAGTAGTCAAGCCTTGCTACTGTTCGATAATGCCCGGAAAGACTTAGAGGATAGCAGTTGGCTCACCTTTGTGTAGAGGTTTGAGGGTTTTAATTTATTTGTTGCACAACAGTTCGCCTTGAATTTTGATGGCTGTAGATCCAAGGTGGGTGACGTTCAGTTGGAAATCAGTGAAGAGTTCATTAGCTTTGCCACTGGGTTAGCAGCCACGGGCCAGCGTTGGTTTAAAAATTCAAAAGTGGAAGAGGTGCCATGGCCACTATTGTTTGTCTCGCGAAAGGTCACATCCTGTGACAGAGGTATGCCCATTTCCATGCTTAAACCATGATGGCATGACCTTTTAATTGTGGTTAAACAATTCGTGACCTGTGAGGGTCGATATGGACTCGTTTTTCTCTACCACCTGTGTTTGTTAAGGAATTTTATAGGATATCCATTGAATATGCCTTTCTACTTCCAGTGTATCCTTTATAAAATGTCAAAAAGGTTTAAAAGGGAGAAGGCCAATAGTAGCCTATTCCACCATGGCCTAATCAGGCTTATCATTGTTCATCACTTAAGTCTCCATGGTGATAGCTGGTGAGCTTTTATTGCTTGAAATGGTTTTGATGATACAGACCCTGTCTATATTGACAAGCTTGTGATTAGTGAAGTTGAGGTCAGGCCACTCGTTCCCTTCCATGTCCTACTGCCTTCTCCTAAACCCTCGGCCGACCCTGATGTTGACTTACCCGACGCTATGACTGAGAAGGTTGAGGCTATAAAAAATCCTGTGAGCAAAAAGGTTAGAGGTAACCCTACTGTTGATGGCAAAGGTAAAAAGAATGCTTGGCTTATCTCGAGAATGGATAGGAATAAGCCGAAACCTAGTGTTGAGAAGAATCCCATAGTGCTTAGTGAGGATTCAGACTTTGACATAGAACGCTTCCTAGCTAGTGAGTACCCTTACTCACAGGGTCTGTGCTCCGAGCCACCTTATGACTTCGTTTCAAATCTTCCCCCTTGCCTAAGGAACAATCCCAGTTAGCCAGGGATCAAACTACCTAACGAAACCCTCGACAATTTAACCAAACCCTCACCTGCATTTTCGAAGCCCAGAGAGTCTTCATGTTACCAATGTGATATATGGTTGGAACGATACTATTTAGACGTTCCTTTACTTCAATCGAAAATCAAATCATTGGAAAACCAAGCTGCAGTATTGACCAGCCAAAGAGACAAGCTTCAAGCAACTGATAGGAAGCAGAGAACTATTGGTTCCATCATTTTTCAGAATGTTGAATCGGCTACAGTCGTTGTCAATTCCAAAATGTCATGATCAAGTTGTCTGATCATCATACAGGTATGAATTTTGATATCATTTTTTGTTGTGTGAATTGCTAGGATTAATATAATGATGTGAGTTTGGTTTTCAAATAGCTTTGTCTATCATTTGAAATGACTCTGTCGTAATGTTGTTCATCCTGTACATTGTTTTCGCTTTGCTAAAATTAAATTAAGTTTTGATTTGGATACACGATTTGCTCATTCCCATGTTAGCAATTGACAGGTTTTTGTTGGACTTGATTCGATTGTTTGTTGATATGAGTTGACGAAATCAATGGTTTTCTTTTGATTCGATTTGTTTGTATCTAATCTGAACATGAATTTTTTCATGCTAAATTCAGAGCACGATCATGTTTGATTTGGTATAATTTCGTTATGGTCAGATTATATCAACTCTAATTTAGTTTGTATGCCGTGATTTTGGAACGACTTCGTGAGTTTGAATTGATGTGATGCAATCTTCTAAATTAGGAATACAACTCTGACTGATTCTGAAAGAACGATTCTGTTTCAAATGAAAACAATATTCTCATTTAAGCCTGTGAAAATGATATTTACGCCCGAATCATGGAACGATTTTGATTCACGACGACTATGTTAAACCCCAGATGTTCGATTCGCTTGATTGGATTTCTTTGTATATTCAGTTAGTCTGATCGATTTTACGAGTTGTATTTGTATAAAAAATAGACTTGATTGCAGCTCTATTAATTTTAATTTTCTAACGAGTTTGTTAACTCAAATCGACTTATGTTATTTCTGTCAAATTCGTATGAGGAAATTCGAGTAATAGTCGTTTCAAAATAAGCTCAAGAAATGATTTCGTGAATGATTTTGTCTGCCCCAATTTGCAATAATAAATGATCGGACAACTCTTACGAACTCTGTTATCAACTAATTGATCCTGTTATGATTTCATTTGAGTTGATTTACGTGCCAGTTTTGAGTTAATTTGCTCATGACATGGATCGTTTGTTATGTCAATACAGTTATGTCGATTTGAAAACGATTTTGTTTGGATTCGATCGTGTTTCCTGTTGATGAGGCAACATAACAATTGCCTATTCATTACGATTCTGTTCACTAGACTTTGTGGCAACAAACGAAACATAATATATGCATCTCTGTAATCATTTGATTTTAGTTTTGTTTTGATCTTGAATTAGTATAACAATCTCTATTTGAATGATTCGTTTGTCTTTCAAATAGATATTAGATACTTGTTATTAGTTGAATTTAATTCTTGAATGATTTGAATTGATTTTAATGTTGATTCTGTGTCTTACTTAGACTAGCTACAGAATCGCAAGATTCTGTAGCTAGTGTATAGAATTAGATTTTTATCATTTTCTTTAACAAAATATCCTCCTAACTTTTTCATTTTTGACCCCTTTCAGGTACATCCGAATTGCATTGGGCATGTTGGACAGTCTAGGAGATATTTGTGTGTTTTAGTTTTATTTTAGGTTCCTAGTTTAGTCAGACTTCAGATATCTTCCCAGATTTTATGTAAACAGTTTTGATAACTTCCACAAGGATGTTTTACCCTGTGGAAGGTCTTTAAATACTTATTATTTTTTGTAATAAGGAGCATCCTCATTTGTGGGAGAACCAGGCTATGGATTTCTAATACAAACTGAGACAGGAATTGATGTTATTGCTACATCTTTCGCTTTCATAATATCAATCTTTTGTTTCAAGTTTATGCATGTCATTTGCAGTTGATTATAGACTACTTTAGCTATCATAGTCTATTGCAGAATGATATGATTTGATTAATGTGCCATCCATAATCTGATCTCTTTCATTATTTAAAAAAAAAAGGTACAACAATTACTATGTTTCAATTAATGAATCACAGATTTCTCTTCTTTCTTAATTGAATCATTTCATATAGATCTTTGCATACAGGTTTATCTAACTGTGAAGATTTATAAATCATAAGATTGTTGTGAATTTTTATGTCTTGTTTGTCCTGTAATTATATTGAAGAGCACAACAATCTCCCGTTTACAAGAAGCTAGTGGATAATTCGGTGCAGGTTTCCTCCTTGCAATCAGCTAAGACAATCATCATACACAAGACAAACCTGGAGCGTTTCTCCAGGTCAATTTGTGATTTATTTGTTAGTTAATTTGTTAGAATGATATTAGTAGTTTAGTTAGATATATGTTTAGTTAGAATTGTAGTTAGAATTAGTATATTAGTTGTTTAGTTTAGTTAGTTTTTGTTTTATTTCTGTTCATAAAATTATAAAATCAACAAAAAATATCTTTCTCTGTCTTAGGGCAGAATATAAATGAGTTTTTCAAGTTTTATTCAAATATGTAAATTGTAGATATTGTACATTTTGTGAATAAGTTATATTTCCGTTAGTAGTTAGATATTTAATTAGTTAGATGTTATTATAGTATTAGTTAGTAGATTGTATATATAGAATAGTTAATTTTGTATTAGTTAGTTTTAGTTAGATTAGTTAGTTTAGAATAATTTTTATTTTTGTTTTCTTAGGACCTTAGATCAGATAACGAAGCCGCTAAACCCGTTAGGGTGGTTCATCCCAAACGGCTTGGGTTATTAGACAACCCCGGACAGGTTCCACTCTCCCAGTTGACGGACGGTCAATTTCTCCCGTCAACAAAAGAGAAGGATTTATAAAAGTATGGTAGCATAATAAAGAAAAATCATATCAATACACAAGGAGCACTTAGCGATGAGTGAATTCCAAGCATAAATCAGTGGAAAGAGATGGTTGGCACATAGCATCTAGCAAAGGGTGAATTCTAAACCTTGATCTCTGCAAGAAACAACCTATAATTAGTCTGCAACAGAGCATCTAACAGAGGATGAATTATATTACAAAACAGTTACAAATCGAGAAGAAAATATAGATGGAGTGATATTGAAACTAAGAAACTGGACAAAATCTGCAAGCAACCTCACAGGAATCTTTGATATGGATAAAACATGCTTCTGCAATCTTTTATTAAATTGAAAATGAAAGCTATAGCCCAGGAGTACTACTCCTATGTCTTTTCCCCATTGATTTTACAAATATGCCTCCTATATGTATTGAGTTCAAAATCCTCTCTAATATAAAAGATAACAATAGTTACAACCAATTCTTGAAACTTTCTGCCATAGAAAATGGGCCAAATCGTTGAAAACTAGGGTTGTGGTTATGGCTCTGTATCTCTCGAATCATGAAAGTTGTGTATAAAAAAAAATATTATTTTTTGCATTTGTTTATTCTGAACAAAAACCTCTCTCACTTTCCTAATATCCATTTTCATTTTCCCCAAATAAGCAATTAACAAACATGTGTCAAAACAGGAAAATATGAAATCCAAAAATTAGGGTTCGGAGATGGATTTGATTCTCCCAATATGTGACACCTGTAGGAAAAATGAGAGAGGATAATGATCTCTGATGTGTTAGGCACAAAATCCTCCAACTATTTCTCAAAATGATACTCCAATCGCTCAGAATCATCATTTGAAAATGCTGACTCATCACAGTAAAAAATGTCACATTTCTGAAAGCGAACCTCATATTTCGGGGGACTTTTGACTGACTTACCAAGATCCAAATGAAATTCTGAAGACACCATTGGAAATATTAGTATTTTTATATCTTGATAGACTATTCGAATGCGGAAAATGACCTCTCCAAGACTAAGAAAATTGTGTTTTTCTAAAACAGTTTGGCATATTTCGGGATTTCAGGTTTCGGGGTTTTGGGTATCATGTCTTCAAAAGTTATGACATGCAAGGAATCCTAAATCATGATGGGATTAATTAAAAAATAATTATTTTTCTTAATCTCTTAATTAATCATGATTAACAATTAATCTTTAACCTTTCATAGATTTAAGTGTCGGGACTTCGATAATGCTTGATGCGAGAAATCCCAAATCGCGAAATTGCGATGAGATTTATTAATGTTAATATTTATTAATATTTAATTAACCCGGCTTATCCTTTAATACTTTAGTGAATTCGAGGATCGATGCTGTAGTTATTAAAATATCTATGTCAGCCAAATCCCCGATGGACAAAAACCCCAAACTCGTGAGATTTGTTTTACATGTGGCTTAATGCTCGGTGTATGCAGTCATTCCACTACCAATGACTCCATTCATTCTCCTTGTGACTCAACACTCGAACATATGGTACATTTCTTTGATTCTCACGTGAACCCTGTCTTGGATTGTTCATGATTTGGTTCGTGACTGTTATATTGTTGTGTCATTTGGGGTTGATTTCGGCATTATTTGACTTAAGATGTCAGGTAGACAACATTTAATGATGTGCATGGGAGAAAAATGGATGTTTTCTTACATCTACACTTTCGATAGTTAAACACTATAAATTTTTTCTCTCCTAAGTTATCGAAAGTCAAAATTTCAAAATTTGTTACAACAGAGGCTCCATCTAGGGATGATGCTTTCCTGCAAAGCACCAACAATAGTAGACGATGTGCCTTCATCCATTGGGCAACTCGAAATCATCCTTATAAAACTCTAAACTCTGTCGCTTTACTTGCACCTTTCCGAAACAAAAACTGCTTATGCATTCATTGGGCTATGGAGTCGTAATGCTTTAAAACAAAACCATACTGGATTCCAAACTAAGATGGAAGCATACTGAAAAACATTGTTGTACTCTAATGCTCAAAGTCAAGAATATTTATATACATCACCTACTCTAACTACTGAAAACATCCCCACTGAATCAAATGATACAAAAATGCCAGTGAAGCCAATCCAAAAACTGTGTACTTATTTGAAATATGCTCACACTTTCTTTGAGTAGGCTGAAAAAGGAAACTGACAAATTC
This sequence comes from Picea engelmannii, assembly GCA_009831015.1. Taxonomy (NCBI): domain Eukaryota; kingdom Viridiplantae; phylum Streptophyta; class Pinopsida; order Pinales; family Pinaceae; genus Picea; species Picea engelmannii. The sequence goes on from ML783281.1 coordinate 98,492, forward strand.
CATATGAAATGCTATTGATCATGAATTTTCAAACTTTTCCTCAATTGCTATGACAAAATATCCATGAAATAGCATACTCCTCCATTAAATGAATCTAAAAGGTCAACAAAAGGATCTTGAAAAAATGCATCGTCCGGAGGTTTTAAATAACAAGATTCATCAAAGACTACTGTATGCTCCACTTTATTTTGCTCAGGATCATCCTCAAAGAGGATATCCAAACATCCTTCATCTGATATGGCATTTGTCCGAAGACCATCATTCCTCCATAAAAGCCCTGAAACAAATTGTTCTAGAGAAAAAATATTATAATCATCAGTGTACTCATCATATTTAGGTTTAGCGAATAACTCAAGAGTGTCATCAGTCAGAAAAATGCTCGGAATATCGACTATGGATTGTTCAAGCATGGGAAATTCTGTTCCTTTCTCTGGCATGATGTCTATATCAGATTTATACTCCTCCAAATCACAGTCTAAGGCACCCTTGAATAAAAAAATTCCTTCAAGACTATTGAATGTGACGACCCTATCCTCTTCATGAAACAAAAATGGATTACAAGGTAAATTTTTGGTTGGAGATCATCATCATAAATAGGTCCATTAACTTCCTGTAGAGTTTCATCAAACATATGACTGTCATTTTTTAAAAACAAATTTATATTTTCAGAAATGGAAGAATTATGACTCTCATATCCGGGACTGTGTATACAATGCAAATCTATGTAAGCAAGGTCTCTAACATGACTATGCAGGAGTAGATCTATTTCTTCTTCAGTCAAAGGAGAAGGTGGTGTCTGCATTTTTTGGATAAAACAACAATTATTTCCTTTCTTTTCTGCAGATTGGTCGTGACGCTGAATGTCTTCTTCTTGAATATGTCCACAAGAGATATCATATCCAACTTCTTTATGAGCCAACTCTTCCTCATACTGATCATCTTCATCAACTTGAGAAATTTATGATATTTCTTCCTCCTCTTCAAGAGGATTTGTTTGATCTTTTTTACTTATAAATTCTATATTGCAACAATCTTCAAAAAGTATTTCAGCCAAGTAGATTCTTTTACAATTTTGATGAAAAAGTATGTGAAAATCTTTCAATAAAGGAATATTGGAATGGGGTAAAGCTTTATACCAGAGTCTAGCATCTCTTTCCAATGAAAACATAAACAACTTCATGAGGACATCTTCATGATGTATATTTAACTCATCCATGAGCTTTTGGAATTGAAACAAGTGATGAGAAGGATTGCCATCTGCATATTCTCCAAATTTAGGAAGGACATATTCCCAAACTTTGATGTCTGGAATAGTGTTGGGAAAACAAAATATTTGTAAAGTCCATAGGAGAAAACCTTGTATAAATCCAAGCAGTGAACGAATTCTACATTTTGAGACCAGTGAATCTTGTAGAGTCTTCGAACAAAGGAGTCGCCAGGTGAATGATCACAGCCAATTGAATTCCTATCCTTTGTTCACCATCAAGAGATAGATATGAACTTATGTCGTATCCCAAGGAAGATCACTTCATCCTTCGTCCTTGACAATGGCATAAAAAAATTTTGTTGCAAGAGTTGACTCTAGGATGTAATAGAGCCAAGCCTTAGCACATTTAAAATGAAATAAATTTTGTCACTCGGACTTGACTTGGGTAGCATGCAAGTAAATTTCTAGATAACCTTGAACCACTTTTGATTGGAAACTGCCCCTTCCAATCCAAGAGAGATCTCTTGAAAATATGTCACAATAGGATATTCAATAAGATTAACAGTGGGCAGATCTATGGGTAATAGAAAGTTTTAGGTTTTTAGGGTTGGTGGGTTGGACCAGGAGGTAGTCCATTGGGCATGGAGTCAAATGATCAAGCAAATAATAAGAGTGTTTCGAAAATGGAAATCCATGGACCAGAGGTGCGATAGAAGTTGATTACAAAGAGAAGGATTTATAAAAGTATGGCAATAGAATAAAGAGAAAACATATCAATACACAAGGAGCACTTAACGATGAGTGAATTCCAAGCATAAATAAGTGAAAAGAGATGGTTGGGACAGAGCATCTAGCAAAGGATGAATTATAAACCTTGATCTCTGCAAGAAACAACCTATAATAAATCTGCAACAAAGCATATAACAGAGGATGAATTCTATTAAAAAACAGTTACAAATCGAGAAGAAAATATAGATGGAGTGATATTGAAACTAACAAAATGGGCAAAATCTGCAAGCAACCTCACAGGAATCTCTGATATGGATAAAACATGCTTCTGCAATCTTTTATTAAACTGAAAATGAAAGCTACATCCCAAGATTACTACTCCTATGTCTTTTCCCCGTTGATTTTAAAAATATGCCTCCTATATGTATTGAGGTCGAAATCCTCTCTAATCTAAAAGATAGCAACAATTACAACCAATTCTTGAAACTTTCTGCCATAGAAAATGGGCCAAACTGCTGAAAACTAGGGCTACGGTTATGGATCAGTATCTCTTGAGTCACGACATCTGTGTATAAATAGAAACATTCTTTTGTGAATCTGTTTATTTTGAACAAAAACCTCTCTCAGTTTCCTGATATCCGTTTTCATTTGCCCCAAATATGCATTTAACAAACATGTGTCAAAACAGGAAAATATGAAATCCAAACATTAGGGTTCGGAGATGGATTTGATTCTCCCAATATGTCACACATGTAGGAAAAATGAGAGAGACTGATGATCTCTTATGTGTTAGGAACAAAATACTCCAACGGTTTCTCAAAATGATACTCTGGTCGCTCAGAATCATCATTTGAAAATGATGACTCAGTACAGTAAAAAATGCCACATTTATGAAAACGAACCTCATCTTTCAAGGGGATTTTGACTGCCTTCCCAAGATCCAAATGAAATTATGAATACAAAACTAGAAATATTAGGAGTTTTAGATGTCGATCGACTATTCGAACGTGGAAAACGACCTCTCCACGACTAAGAAAATTGTGTTTTTCTGAAGTAGTTTGGCATATTTCGGGATTTCAGGTTTCAAGGTTTTGGGTATCATGTCTTCAAGAGTTATGACATGCAAGGAATCTAAAATCACGATGAGATTAATTAGAAAATAATTATTTGTCTTAATCTCTTAATTAATCATGATTAGAAATTAATCTTTAACCTTTCATAGATTTAAGTGTCGGGACTTCGATAATGCTTGACACAAGAAATCTCAAATCATGAAATCGCGATGAGATTTATTCATGCTAATATTTCTTAATCTTTAATTAACCTGACTTATCCTTTAATACTTGAGTGCATTCGGGGATCACGGATGTAGTTATTAAAATATCTATGTCGGCCAAATCCCTGATGGCCAAAAACCCCAGACTCGTGAGATTTGTTTTTCATGTGTCTTAATGCTCAGTGTATGCAGTCATTCCATTGCCAATGCTTCCATTCATTCTCCTTGTGACTCAACACTTGAACATATGGTACATTTATTTGATTCTCGCGTGAACCTTGTCTTGGATTGTTCGTGAGTTGGCTCGTGACTGTTATATTGTTTTGGCATTTGGGATTGATTTCGGCATTATTTGACTGAAGATGTCAGGTAGAGAACATTCAATGATGCGTGTGATAGAAAAATTGTTGTTTTCTCACATCTACACTTTCGGTAGTTAAACACTATAATTTTTTTCTCTCCTAAGTTACCGAAAGTCAAAAATTCAAAATTTGCTACAACACCCCCACTCCTCTCACTCTCTCTCTACCCCCCTTCTATGTCTCCCTCTCTCCCTCCCTTCTTCTCACTATTCATCTCTCTACCCCCCCTCTCTGTCTCTCTCTCCCTCCTTCTCACACACTCTCTCTACCCCTACTCTTTATATTTCTCTCTCCCCCTCTCACACTCTCACACACACTCTCTCTCCCCTCCTCCCTCTCTCTCTCCCCCTCCCTCCCACTATATATCCTCTCTCTCTCCTACATTTACCTATGTGTATACCCCCTCTCTGTCTTCTTCTCTCTCCCTCTCACACTCTCACACACTCTCTCTACTGCCCTTCTATGCCTTCCTCTCTCTCCCTCCCACACTCTCACACACATTATAATCTCTTTATATTCCCCATAGATGTCCTCTTCTCTCTCCCTCCCACACTAACACAGTCACTCTCTACCTCCCCTATTTTTCTTCCTCTCTCTCCCTCTCACACTCTCACACACAAGAAAGTTTGGCACATTTCCAGGAAAGAAATGGTAAGGAAAGACATGGAAAATCATGTCAAGACCTAGACCTTTGTACTTGTTGTTGGTCTCACTCTCACTTTCTCTCTATCTCTCTCTCTCTCTGCCCCTCTTTCTCTCTTTCTAATTCTACATCCCTCTCTATCTCTCTCCATCACACTCTCGACCTCTCTTCTTCTCTTGTTGAATCTCTCCCTCCTTCCTCCCTCTCTCTCTACCATATCCTTTATACCCCCCTATCACACTCTCACACATTCCCTCTCTACCTCCCTCCTCTCTCTCTCTTCCCCCCTCCCCTCCAGTATCTTTCCTCTTTCTCTCTCTCTCTATCTCTCCTACATCTACCATCTCTCTCCCACCTCTCTCTCTATACCCCATCTTGGTCTCCCTCTCCCTCCCTCTCACACTCTCAAAAACTCCCTCTCTCTCCCCATTTATACAACCCCTCTTAGTATCCCTCTCCTTCCCTCTCACACACTCTCTTTATCTTCCTCTCTCCCCCCCTCACGGTCTCTTTCTTCCTCTCTCTCCACCCCCTCTCTCTGTCTTCCTCTCTCTAACTCTCACACTCTGAGTCACTCTCTCTCTACTCCCCCTCTATGTATTCCTCTCTCCCCTCCCATACTCTCACACACTATAGAAAGTTTGGTACATAACAAAGAAAGAAATAACCTTGACCTAGACCTAGACATGTCAAGACCTAGACCTAGACCTAGACATAGACCATAGACCATGACCTAGACCTATACGATGATTGTGATGTAGATCATGACATAGACCTAGAGCTAGACCGAAACCATGACCTAGACCACATCATAGACCTAGAGCTATACCTATACCATGACCATGAATATCACCATGGCCTAGACCATGAACTAGACCTAGAGCTTGACCTAGATCATGACCTAGACCCCCCTAGATTCATCTAAGTCTAGGCATAACCTGTGATCTACCCTTAACGCCCTCCACACCCAACACCTAAGTGTATTATGCATATACCTATTTTTTAATAATGATGTTTTATGGATATGAATATTCACCTATGGTTTAATAATGATTTCACATGGTTTAATGATGATTATGGTATGTTGATTTTGCTTTTTTATTTTAATATAAACATAATCATTTAGTGGATTTGATATTATTTATATGGAACATTTATCCTTCTTTGAATGTTTTCTTAATTTGTTTTTAAATCATTTTATCTTGCACATTTATTACCTTTTTGGTGATTTGATTTGAATTCATTATCAGGTTTTCTCATGTCTGTCTTGGATTTCCCATTGTTTGATTTTATATTATAAAAAATCCATGATTGATATTTTTCTTATGAGATTGGAATAGATTATGTATTACTGGAACACTTATTTATTTGCACATTCTTCAAGATTAGATTATTTTTTTTTCCCATTTACAACTTAGTAACAAAACATGGTTACCGACTTAACGAGAACTGTGACCTCAAAACAAGAACTCTAGCCCTTAAAACCCATATTTTTACATTAAAAACATGAAAATCAACCCCCAAATCAAAGAGTGGTGCTATCGGTAGCACCATTTTTTTAAATAGGGTCAAAATTACATCATTTTTCGAACATGGCCTTCGAAACTTAGACAGTAGCTCAGAAAAACCTTAAAATCAACACCTAAATCAAAAAGTGATGTTAAGTAAAACAAAATGTTTTTTCCTAAAGGTGAAAATCATAGCTATTTACAACCTAATTGAAATTGTGATATTGACAACAAAACCCTATGTAAATAAACAACCCACAATTGGACTCCAAATGGTCCCTTGAGAATTTATTTACAAATTTTATTTTTTATTTTTTTAATTTACATTGAAAAAATGAATAAATAGAAAGAACAAAATCTTCCCAAAAAATAATTTTTTTAAATGACCAAAAAATCACATTTAAAAATATATATTCTAAATACAATTAAAAAAATAAGAAAAGATTAAAAAACAAGGTGAAAAAGAAAAATAACTAAAAATAAAAAAATAAATAAAATTTTCCTAAAAACAATAATTTAAAAAGTAATTACATTTAATATATATATATATATATATATATATATATATATATATA
>ML783281.1:135015-146292 GCA_009831015.1 Picea engelmannii
AGCATGATGTATACTATCCATCCATGGGTGTTGTATCTACATGTGCATTTTCCTTCATGTCCAAATAACTTCATCAATCTTGTGGTCCAAAACCCATGACTAGGGTTGACATCAATGACAACAACCAATCTTCCAACAACAGTCTATTGGCAGTTGAATATTTTATGGATGGTCAAAGTCTTATTCAATTTTGATCCAGTTTTGATTATGCACAGGTTCATATCAACATACCAAATCCCGATTTTGCAGCCATGGGATACTTAAGGTTTGGGTCTTTGGTTATTTTAATGAAATAATTTTGAGTAGGATATATATGTTTTGTGGTTCATCGGGCTTAAGGACATGGGAAAAAAACCACTGGATACCTATCACATAGAAAAAAGAGATCAAATAGTTGAATACATGCTTGTACATAACTTTTACAATGAATCCACACTGCAAAATTGCTAAAGCAACAATTTCGATGTGAAAATACGTCGTGAAAGTGTATTTTCACCACAAATTTTAAACCTTTCACCCTTTTTCATGAATTTTTTACAAGATTTGCATGGAGATAAGATGAATAAAATCACTTAATTTCAGGTCAAAATAGTTCACGTGTTTTGAGAAACGCGCAACCGTCATCTACAAACATTTTCGAATTTTTTCAAGATCCATGAACTGGGTTTTTGTGATTTCTCTCCAGTAGAGGCATAATGATGATAGTTTTGTTGACCAAAAATCATCCAAACCCAGTTCGTCGTTTGGGAGAAAAGGAAAAAACATCATCTATAGGAAAGTTGATAGTGCATTATGCAGATGTGTTGCAAACTCTAACAGTCATATACATCTGAGTTTTTGGAGAGCTTCCAGTTGTCAAAGAAGGTTCAAATGGTTCCCTAAGAAACATTTAGACGTCAAGGGACATTTGTACATGATATCCAACTCGACTAGATATCCAAACATGAGTCGGTTGTAGTTGCATTTATCATCACCAACAACTTCTTGGAATCTAGTAGTTTGTTAATTTTTTGTTTGTTTCTCTATTTTCACACCTCTCCAAGGCACATAATCCTATGCTAGATCTAGGTAATGAATCATAGAGGGATTATTGATGTAATTTTATATTTAATGGGTGATATGACTCCAAAATGGGTTAGAGTGGTTTTTTAGAGAACACATATCTTTTGTTTCAGAATGTAAGTTTCCATACTATGTATGTACAGACTTAAGACTCTTGGATAATTGAAGATCAACTCCTTTTCTATTATCATCGGCTATATTCTTGTCTTCCTTTGATGTTTTATATTGATGAAGGATTTGTCTTTAGTACTTGTTCATGAATGTAGTGAATGATTTACTGTTTATTTATTGGTTCAAGTGTTTTCAAAGCACACTTTATTATTGAATATGAGGTTCCTTATTCATAAGAATTCTACTATATATGTCTCAGAAGTACCTAATGTAACTTGGTGCATATACTTCATATATTTCGGCTCAGTCTTCCATATTTCCATTTATGTTCTAAATATTGGTCTGAGATTGTTCAAGCCTTGCTTGTTGGAGTATGTTTTGTGGAACTTTTATTTTCATATTTTAAACTATGTATCTCATCCATTCGTTACACTTGAACTAAAAAACTTATCTTTACAAACCTACAAATTTATGATGGGTATTAGGCTTACATCGACAAAAATCTAGATGTGACTTCTAGTGATAACATTTCTAGCGCCATTTTCAGGGACGTAGTTGAATGTTTTCCCTTTTTTGAAATGACAAAGCTTAGATCCAACATTTGATGGTGAACAAAGGCTGATGACATGGTACATACTGCATCATTCACCTGATGGCTCTGTGAAGGAAAAATCTAGTGGTGACTCCGAAATTTTAGAATGTCGAAGGCATTTGTTGTTGTTTTGGCTTAGAGGTTTTCACCTTTTAACTTTTCTACAGTTCCTGGTTTCCCACATCCAATACCTCATATGTTAGAATGGGGATATTTTCTTCCTATATTCACAGAAAGGATGGAGGATAATCCTTCACAACATCTCATTAACTTTCATCAATGCATGGATCAATTGGATCTATATCATAAGGATATATTGATGAAAATGTTCATGCATTCATTAGGTGGTGATGCCCATCAATGGTATTTATCACTACCTCATTCTATCATTTCATCATTAAGGAAATTTCATTCAACATTTCATGAGCACTATAAAAGGTATTTTTTCGCTGGATTTCTGTTTGATAACTATTGTGAGTTTTAAAAGAATATTCAACATACAATAGGTATTTCCTCATATTGTAAGGCTAAAATAGATGTTCATATTGAAGAAATGAACAAAAAATCATATCATTCCTTTCCTAGTTTTCCAGTGTTGAAAGAATATTTTATTGAATGCTCTTATGATGAAGAAGTTTGCAGTGATGTAGTAGATGCATTTGTCCTAGTAACATATGTCTATAAAAATCATTCCTATGATGAGATAGTTGTCCCAAATGTTGACAAAGATCATCCTATCCTTGATGGATACTCTGATGATAAGAAGCAAATCTTCACTAAAGCACATACAAAGATTATTAACAACCAACCAATATATGATATTGAAGAAGACAAGGAGGAGTTGCATAAATAGTTGAAATTGTCTTTATCGCCCATTGATGAGCAAAAATATCCAAGTATCAGTGAGCTCATGTTTATCATTTATGCACCTGGAGTTGAAAAAGACATCAAACAACATATCAGTAACTATGGAGCATATGAGGACCAAAATTTTATTGATGTATCAACCTTCACAAAGGAGCAAGATTGTCTTCTTAACCAACTGAAAGTGTTCCATGATCTTTAGGATCTAGTGGAAATACAGATGGATTCCTTGCTTACATGGGTCCCAATTGTTGTAGCTTCAGGTATATATCTTACCTGCAACACTAAGTGTAATATTTTCTTGGATATTTTGATGAAAATATTTCATTCTTTTTGCATTTTCGCAAAGAGCTTCTTGCAAAAAATTATTTTCATCAGTCATATGCATTTATGAATTTATTAGAAATGTGATTACACTTGATCTAGCAGAGTTCAGATGATTAGAGTAGGGAAATAATATTGATTCCGAGCATTTTTGTTTTTGAGTTTTTGGTTTGCAGTAGATCAACAATAATGACTCCATAGCCCAATGGATAAGGCATCAGAATTGAAAATGTTATTGGAGCCTCACAGGGAGGTATCCATCCCCTGTGGAGCCAAATTTTAACACATAGGATGTACAAGAGTCAAGGTTTTCTCTCTTTTTTCAAAATTTTTATTAGTCTAGTCTCAAAAGGTCTCTTTTGGTCCCTTTTAGTCATTTTTCATGTCTTTCTTATAATTCATTGGTTTAAAAATTATGAGTTGATCAAAGAACAACTACAAAGTCTTGATTTCATGATGGTGGTTGCCATCATTTGTAGAGAGGGGTTGTATTGGTCATATCTGCATAACTTGAAGGTCACCATCAAGTATTTTGTCCAAAAAAGGGTGTATAAAAGGTTTAAAAGATCCACTTGACCATTTAAAGAGTCATATCACTTTTCTAATCTTATTTGATGTAGACTCTCCTCGAAGTTCGCAGCAATTCAAATACCTCATGCACTAAATCATACATAATTACGGTTTTGGGAACGTGGAACTTGGTTGATTCTTGTTTTCATCACCTTATCATATTCAAAAAGGTTGATCTCAAAAGGAAGGTTCAATTGTTTTATGAAACTATTTTCATTTTCAAAGATTTTGCTATAGACTGTTCATCATTGGAAATTGTTTGTGCTACAAATTGCCTACTGCTAAAACAGTTCACACTGTGAATTTGCAAGTAGTGATTGGTGGTGAGTTATACACTTAAAGGACTGATGGTTTGAATTTCTGCAACAAGGGGGAAACATCATACGCCAACTCATTTATTGCGGACTGCATTTGTTGCAGACTCCACATTTCTACAAATTGAGCATTCGTTGCAAACACCCTGTTTACATAGTGATCTGGAACCAAGGAATATCTCACTTTCTCTCAGGATATAGGTACCATTATTCCACTAAAACTTTTAGCTTATACCTTATCTCTGAAACTGCAAATTCTTTTGATGAAAACCCTAGTTAAAAAATTAGTTGCTGCAAACTAAGTTAGTGCTACGAACTCTCGGTTTTGAAAAGTTGTTTCCAACTCTTAATATTTGAGACTTCATTCAGCCTCAGTTTTTCATCATTTCATCCAAGCTTCTAGCTCCAGTTTCATCTCAATCTCTACAGTATTGTTCTAGGATAAACCCTATTTGTAGAAAATCCTAATCATTGCAAACCATTAGCAACAAACACTGATTTCACAAGGTTACATAATGAAATCTGTTGGTAGTTGAATAGTTTATGGATGGTCAGAGGCTTCTCCAATTTTATTTTAGTTTTGATTACACACAGGTTCAGATCAACAGACCAAATCCTAATTTTGCAACCATGGGATACTTAGGGTTTGGTTCTTGGTTATGTCAAGGAAATACTTTTGAGTAGGGATTATGTGTTTTGTGGTTCATCATGCTTAAGTACATGGGAAAAAAACCACTAGATACCTGGAACATAGAAAAAATATATCAAATAGTTGAATACATTCTTGTACATAACTTTTGTAGCGAATCCACGCTACAAAAGTGTTGAAGCAGCAGTTTCACTGCGAAAGTATGTTGCAAAAGTGTATTTCCAACATAACTTTTAAACCGTTCACCCGTTTTCCATAAAGTTTTTACATGAGATGCATGGATATAAGATGAATAAACTTACTTAATTTAAGGTCAAAATACTTCAGGGTTTTTGAGACAAGATACCATCATATACATCCAGTGTGACATCCACAAAAATAAATGACTTTTGAATTTGAAATTTGTTAGGAAAATTATTCCGTTTTTGGTAAATTCGAATTTGTAAAATTTTTGCCATTTATTTCAATTTCAAATTTTGAATTTGGTAAATTGTAATTAATGATTATGACTATTGGGAAGAGATCTGATTTGACCCAACTAACTATTTGACTATGACACTTGTATGAAAACAAAATATTTTGTAATTATTGCAGGAGGACAAATGGATGTACTGATAAAATGTTTTAGGATCTTCACCTGTGGTAGGAATAGAATGGAAAAAACAAACAACATTACCAGCCATTGTGTATTAGACCCGACAAGAACAGAGTTATTGCATAAGAAAAGTAATAAATTAATCAAGTAGATTTAAATGTGAATTCTTAAGAGTTTCTACCAGTCATAAGATCTTGTGTTGTTAGAGCATTCAATTTTTAATTTCAAAACTATATAGAGAAAAATGCCCAAATTAGAACAAACAACTACTATAAGAAGGAATTCACGAATTATTACGCAACTATTTGGATGCAGTTATGAATATATATAAGCATTGTCCACTCGACAAACATTGCAGTAGATGACATAGCAATGGTGGCATACAATTATAAAGACCGACTCCTACATTAGGTAATTAATCTGGATTATTTTTTTTACAGTTATATAGACCCACTGTACAATTAAAGGGATTGCTATATATATATATATATATATAAAGAAAACATTCTAGATTAATCTCTGTTACATTGATAGACTCAGAACCGTGTCAATACCTAATGCTTTGACCAATAGTAAATATGAGAATTTACAATTCCAGTACCCTTTTATTTTGCTCATGATTTATGATGATAAAGGTTGGAAGTAAAGCTACAGGAATGAGAAAGAAAATTAATAACGCATTATTCACAATATCATTTAACTCCAAATTGTCAAAGAATAGATTTAAGCATGACAAGAGAAATCAAATCATATTTCCTTTCCATTAATGTTCGAAAACAAACATAGTAAGAATCCAACTAAATCTTGTCGACCAATCATACAATTTTAAAGCCGACTCTTTCATTGATTGTGAGGACAATTAACAGAGGTAAAACTGACGAGTAATCTCTACCACAGAGTTAATTCTTTAATCGAATCTTCTACCCTGAGTCGCCTAAGACTTCTTGGAAAGGATAATATGGAACCCGAATACCTTTTAAGGGGATGACAGAGGTTGCCTCCCATGCTATTGCATGATCGAAACCCTACACAGAGTATGGTAAAACCATTATAATTTATTCAATAGAGATAAGATGATCAAATTTGGGAAACGAAAAATAATAGGAAAGAATAGTCAAAGTAATTCTTAACTTTAATGGAGTGATTCAATACCCTTCTCCATTGTGCCAAGTCATGTACCTTCTTGACTAAAAGGGGAAAGAGCAGCTTGAGACTTCTTGATGGGTACCCTCACAAATCAGAGTGGCCCATCATTAGTGATGAGTACCAATAAATAATCCAAAGAAACATTTTGGAATAATACAAACATGAATATCATAAAGAGATACATAAGTCACATGGAAAATATAAAACCAATGTTAGATTATAAATATAAGCATAAATATTTGGATGCCTCGAGCCAAGAAAACATCACCAATAATCAGTCTAATAAGATATTTGAATTAGTTAATTAAATATAGAGAACACAGGATCAACACTTTGCCGAAAAGAAAAAGAACACTAGATGTGTATGACCTTGGTAATACGTTTAGACTTATAAGCAAATGGGTACCAAAGAATGAATTTCAATTGTTCCTAGTATACGACACAGGATACCAAACTGTTGGTTTAGGGTTAAGTTGACTGCTAACCTTTGGTATCTCGAAGCCCCCTTTAATATTTCCAGAGCTAAGAAAAACCCGATAACAGTCAAGGGAGGAAACTCGAAGTTGAGAGAGCCACGTGAGGTAACAATATTCTATATGGCCGAAAGGCCTGATGTTCACTTAACAAGGAAGACCTAGAAATAGAAATTTTGCCAACTGGGAGACTAGAAAATGAATGAAGCCAGGTCTAGTAACAAGATTTCAATTCAAAATAGCATCTGCTCCGAAGAGCTAATTATTAAAGACACAATGATAAATTATTTCCACAGGAGGGAATGGCTTGGTCTAAAAAAAAAAAACTAGTACAGAGAAAGGGTAAGCTACAAAAAACCTAAGTGTTTCTAGGGTAAACGTTGATACCACACCACTACAGTAAACCTTGAAAATAATACCAAGAATACTACTGAGGAACTGGACTACCCAAGAATCTTCCTAATGATATAGAAAAACTGGGATGAAAAAAAATGATATAATAGTCGAAGGTCGACTTACCTCGCCTAGGGTTGTCGTTTGGAGGATATTTCCAAGTTCCCTTTCATCCATAACAAATACCAAACCATGAACTCATGACTAAGATTCCAAGGTGAATACCAAATGATAAATGGTTTCTAACGATTCACACTCTCTTCATAGAGCCAAGGCAGAAATGAAAATGATAACGCTAGAATAACCCTTCACATGGAGTAATGGGGATGGGTGATAACCGTACCTGGGCCATGTGAATACGGTAAGTTGTCGACAATACATAGGGGAACATAATCTGAGTACTAAACCGAATGGACTTATCCCAGGACATCTTAAATGTCATAGACAGGCCATTAAGGTGAGATAGCATCGATCTCTGTCGTTTTTCTCAAAATATAATTGGTGAAGTACGTTGGGCAGCCTATTTAGGGTACATATTTGCCCTTGCTATTCTAGTTATGTGTTTAACCTAACTGTCAATGCGCTAATCCTGTTGATGTAGATAGCGTAAATTTTGTTAATTATTGAGGAAATGTTTAGTGGCATCAAATGTAACTATAACCTTTCTGAGTTTAGACTCTACGCGCATTGTTATCTTTACGAAGTTCAATTATGTGAAACAATTACCAATACATTCCTAGAACGATATCTGGCTTAAAGGTATTTTTTAATTAATGTTTAACCTCTCCTTAGTAGACTCTATAGTGGTATATAGGAATGGGAGTTGTAAGGCCTTTACATATATGGCCATCACACGAACATGATAGTAGTTCTAGGTGGTTACACCTCCATATCATATAAGCGGGATGTGAACCTAAAATGAAGATGGTGGATAGTATTAAGTTTCGATGAAAACAAAATATCTTTAGTTATATACTTATACTCATGTATAACTCAATTATGCAACAAGAAGAGGTGAGCATACGTTAAAGAAAATATGATAGGAAAAGCAAAAGGAAATAGGACTGTTGTATAGCATGGCTAATGAATGTCTAAAAGTTTTTGAGACAAAAGAGCAACTCGAAGTATCCTAATTAATTTTTTTCTTTTATGTAAATTTTGGGGTACATTACATATGGTATCAGAGAAAAGGTTACAACACTTGGACCTTGAACAAGGCCACATTATTTACCTAGTACATATTTCTATTTATGTAAAACTAATAAACTTTTATTGTTACAAACATAAAACCCTTTTTTTTTTCGTGTTAATCATGGCAACCCAAGATGATGCCAAAATCAGACTTGATGGGAATCCTGAACAAAGACATCCTAAAAAACCAAGACAAAATAGTGACAAAAGCTCACCTACTGAAGTTTTGGAAACGATGAGGAAACTCATTGTTGAGCTGCAGGTTTTCAAAGCCGATAATGAGAAACTAAAGAAAGCACAACAGGAGAAGCAAGAAATAAATGAAGTCCTCTTGTGCTGTATAGTGACAAAGAAAATCCCAAAGGACGATAACCAGGAAGAAGAGGTCAGTAAAGGGCCTCCAAGAATTTTGGTCTTGAAGTAGAAAAAGGGGACAACTCATCTGAAGGTACACCTTCAGCTGAGGATAAAACAAAAATAGATAGAAAAAGAAAACAGGTAGACCACATTGAAGGAGAATTTAGGAAAATTAAACCAACTACATTTGATGGGGAATCCAGAACAGGGGAATAAGCTGAAGCATGGTTATTAGACATAAAAAAATACTTCTAGATATATAACTATTCTAGCAATATGAAGGTCAGAATGGCCATTTACAATCTAAAAGGAAAAGCCAGCATTTGGTGGCAAGATCTGAAATTGGCCAAGGGCCTAAAGGAGAGACAAATGGAGTGGTATGAATTTAAGAAAGTATTTCAAGAAACAATAACTTTCTGAAAGATACTATGGAAGGAAAACCAAATAATTTTATGAGTTACAAATTGGACAGATGACGATGGAGGATCTTATAAACAAATTCCTGGAACTACTAAGGTTTGTACCTTATATCTGGGAGGACAAGGTAAAAATCCAGTGGTTCCTAAGTTGTTTACCACAATCTTAAAGGGACAGAATTGAGTTTGACAACCCCAAGTCCTTGAGTGAAGTATTCAGGAAGACATGAATGTGCTACGACCAATAAAAACAAAGGACATAGTTTCCCAAATCTTGGAAGGATAAGAAGCAAGACCGTATGAACCAGCGGAAGAAGGGATACCAACCAACTTTTTATAGGAATGCAGTAAAAAGATTTCTGAGAAAATACTTTCACTCCAATAATCCAAATACACAAGGCAACGATAAACCAATGAACCTAGGAGTGAAGAAGTTTGGGGATATCCCCAAAAAACCATTAAAGTGCTAAGAATGTGGAGAATCTCATCAAAGGAGGAACTGTCCATGTTTCAATTCAGCAAACAGAATTGTTGTTCATAATTTGCAGGAATCCTCGACTGTGGGTGATGTGGGCATAAGCCTACAACGGATAAATGTAACCGTGGATGGCCGACAAGCTGACCACCAGCCCTCTGTGGTGGAAATCGAAGGTAAAATCAATAACACTCGAATTTATGTTTTAATTGATCCTAGAGCTACGTTAAGTTATATCACTCCTGGTGTGGTAGAGTCAAATAAACTTAATAAAATGAAACATGCAAAATCATGGCTGGTACAACTAGCAAAAGGAGCTAAAAGGAAAGTGGTTGACTTTATTTCTGATTTTGAGTTCAGTTTAGACGGTCAAAACATAAGAAAAAATATGAACATTCTATCACTAGGATCTTATGATGTGATTATCAGAATGGATTGGTTGGAAAGAAACAAAACAGTACTAGACTGTTATGCAAAGACACTTAAGTATAAAAACAATTATGACACTACTAGAACAACCCAAGGTATACCAAAGACAATATCAGTTAGACAAGTGTAACATCCTCCTTGGTACGACAACGACTCTTATCAAGTGAATAATTTTTTTTTTGTGTTAAGGTGTGTATGGATACAGAAGTGACAGACACACTTGACTCTACGTCGCCACCCGACAACCAACCAGACGCAACCATGAAGATTACCACAAGAAGACAAGGGCGGACAACCAGTAGCTGCAAGCAATGAATGACCCAAGACCAAGGCACACACAAGCACTGCAACAATAACGACCAAGGACATAAGGCGCACTACGCAAACATTTTACGACAACAGGGTTATGCACAGACACAACATCCTAAGGGTACCTGGGGGTGTCTACATCCTGCCCAATGCAGTAGACCAGGCAACAACATTACATCCCCGTGCAACAAAAGACAAAAGAAGCCACGTCTTCTATGGAAGGCGCAAGACAAGGAATCAGACAACGAACACGAAGAGATAAGACAAGGAAAGTCTAGGACTCAACAGTAATTGGTTAATAGCCCACCCTTCCATCTAAATTTATTAAACTCCGAGTGCATTAGTGTAAGGCGCATCTAAATAAATTATTGCCCTGAGTTTAAGGGCCTTATCCTTGGTGTTGAAAAAGAATTAAATGTCCCTACAATGAATTAACCTCATCATTACATTTATACCATCACCTCATTGTAAACAATATCCTTACGTTCCTAGGTTATCATACAGGCTACCCTACTGGCAATGATACTACCAGCTTGCAGTTGAACTAATTATTAGTGCGATTTAGACAACAATGCACCCTTATAACAATCCATAATTAACAATGGATGAGAAATTGAATAACCCAATCATTCGACGATGAATTATAAGGCCAATTATCTACACCTGTTACAATACTCACACATTATACTAACAAGATATTTCGGTAAGGTACGAGCCATTCCACATCATCGCAATAACTTGGTATCTTAGAATATCCCCAAAAATGAATTGATATGGTTCTAACCTTGACATTACCTATTAATTCTGGTTCCTATGACATTATTCTAACTAATTAACGATAACGATATCCATAATTGAACAGAGGAAAAATGAGAAAAGGTCATTAGTATTTTCTTATAGCCACTCTTTGTACACATAAAGCATCACTTTATCAGAAATATATATATATATATATATATATATATATATATATATATATATATATATATATATATATATATATATAT
>ML783281.1:154779-192829 GCA_009831015.1 Picea engelmannii
TATATATATATATATATGTATATATATTGATGCAATGTATATGTTGATTTTGTGTCGAAGTATTTCTATGGATGAAACCTGTTTGAATGTTCTTAAACTTAAAACTGATAAAATGGATTAATTGAAGTCTGAGCGAATCATTTCTGTTGATTTAATTACAGAACGAATGCTATTGTTGTTATTGGTATATTACCCAAAAATCACATTTGGTTAAAGATTCGGAAGAGTCCATGTTGTAGATTATATCAATGTTGTAATATGATAAACTATAGGATCACAGTATGATTTTTCTATTATAGGAACAAGACTATTACTATAATGGATGTATTGATAAAATCTTTTAGGATCTTCATCTGTGGTAGGAATAGAATGGAAATAAAAAACAACATTACCAGCCACTGTGTATTAGACGTGACAAGAACAAAGTTATTGCATAAGAAAAGTAATAAATTAATCAAGTAGATTTAAATGTGAATTCCTAAGAGTTTCTACCAGTCGGAAGATCTTATGCTGTTAGAGCATTCAAGTTTTAATTTCAAAACTATATAGACAAAAATGCCCAAATTGGAACGAACAACTACTATAAGAATGGATTCACGAATTATTAAGCAACTGTTTGGATGCAGTTATGAATATATATAAGCATTTTCCACTCGATAAACATTGCAGTAGATGACAGAGAAATGGATGTATACAATTACAAAGACCATCGCCTACATTAGGTAATTAATATGGAAACAAAAATTAACAGTTATACAGGCCCACTATACAATTCAAGGGACGACTATCTATCTATCTATCTATCTATCTATCTATCTATCTATCTATCTATCTATCTATCTATATATATATATATATATATATATATATATATATAAAGAAATAATTCCAGATTAATCTCTGTTACATTGATAGAATCAGAATCGTCTCAATACCTAATGCTTTGACCAATAGTAAATACGATATTTTACACTTCCAGTACCCTTTTATTCTGCTCAAGATTTACGATGATAAAGGTTGGAAGTAAAGCTACAGGAATGAGAAAGAAAATTGATAACGCATTATTCACAATATCATTTAACTCCAAAATGTCGAAGAACAGATTTTAGCATGACAAGAGAAATCAAATCGTATTTCATTTCCATTAATGTTCGAAACAAAATGTAGTAAGAATCCAACTAATTCATTTCGACCAATCATACAATTTTAAAGCCAACTCTTTCATTGATTGTGAAGACAAGTAATAGAGGTAGAAACCGATGAGTAATCTCTACCTTAGAGTTAATTATTTATTCGAATCTTCTACCCTAAGTCGCCTAAGCCTTCTTGGAAAGGATAAGATGGAACCCGAATACCTCTTAAGGGGATGACAGAGATTGCCTCCCATGCTATTGCGTGACCGAAACCCTGCACAGAGTATGGTAAAACCATTATAATTTATTCAATAGAGATAATATGAGCAAAGTTGGGAAATGAAAAATAATAGGAAAGAATGGTCAAAGTAATTCTTAACTTTAATGGAGTGACTCAATACCCTTCGTCATTGCGCTAAGCCGTGTACCTTCCTGACCGAAAGGGGGAAGAGCAGCCCAAGAATTCCTAACAGGTACCCTCGCAAATAAAAGGGGCCCATCATTAGTGATGAGTACCAGTAAATAATCCAAAGAAACATTTTAGAATAATACATGTATGAATATCATAAATAGATACATAAGTCGCATGGAAAATATAAAACCAATGTTAAATTCTAAATATAAGCACATATATTTGGACGCCTCAGGCCAACAAAATGTCACCAGTAATCAGTCTAATAACATTTGTGAATTAGTTAATTAAAGACAAAGAACACAGGATCAACATTGTGACGAAAATAAAAAGAACACCAGATGCATATGACCTTGGTAATACATTCAGACTTGTAAGAAAATGGGCACCAAAGAATGAATCTTGATTGTTCCTAGTATACGACACAAGATACCAAAATTTTGGTTTAGGGTTAAGCCGACTGTTAACCTTTGGTAGCTCAAAGCCCCTCTTTAATATTTCCAGAGATAAGAAAAACCTGATCAAAGTCAAGGGAGGAAACTCGAAGTTGAGAGAGCCATCTGAGGTAACAGTGTTTTATATGGCTGAAAGGCCTGATGTTCACTTAACAAGGAAGACCCAGACATAGAAATTCTTCCAACCAGGAGACTAGACAATGAATGAATCTAGGCCCAGTAACAAGAGTTCAATTCAAAATAGCATCTGCTCCGAAGAGCTAATTATAAAAGACACATTGATAAGTTCCTTCCATGGGAGGGAATTTCTTGGTCTAAAAAAAAAACTAGTAAAGAGAAAGGGTAAGCTGCGGAAAACCTAAGCATTTTTAGGGTAAACGTCGATACCACACCACTATAGTAAACCTTGAAAATAAGACCAAGAATACTACCAAGGAACTAGACTACCCAAGACTCTTCCTAACGATACAAAAAAACTAGGATGCAAAAAAATGATATAATAGTCGAAGGTCGACTTACCTCGCCTAGGATTGCTGTATGGAGGATCTTTCCAAGTTCCCTTTAATCCAACCACGAAATCATGACCACGATGCCAAGGTGAATACCAAATGGGAAATGGTCTGTAACGACTCACACTCTCTTCATAGAGCCAAGGCGGAAATGAAAATGATAACAATGGAATAAGCCTTCGCATGGATTAATGGGGATGGGTGATAAGCATACCTGGGCCATGTGAATATGGTAAGTTGTCAATACTGCATAGGGGCACATAAGCCGAGTACTAAACTGAATGGACTTATCCCAAGACATCTTAAATGTGGCAGACAGGCCATTAAGGCGAGATAACATCGATCTCTGTCGTTTTTCTCAGAATAATAATGGTGAAGAATGTTGGGCGACCTATTTAGGGTGCAACTTCTCCCTTTCTATTCTAGTTACATGTTGAACCAAATTGTCAATGCGCTAACCCTGCCGAGGTAGATCGCATAAATTTCGTTAATTATCGAGGAAATGTTTAGTGGCATCAAACGTAACTATAGCCTTTCTGAGTTTAGCCTCTACACGCATTGTTATCTTTACGAAGTTCAATTATGTGAAACAATGACCAATACATGCCTAGAACGATATCTAGTTTAAATGCTTTTTTTAATTAGTTTTTAACCTCTCCTTAGTAGACTCTATAGTGGTATATAGGAATGGGAGTTGTAAGGCCTTTACATATATGGCCATCACACAAACATGATATTAGTTCTAGGTGGTTACACCTCCATGTCATATAAGCAGGATGTGAACCTAAAATGAATATGGTGGATAGTATTAAGTTTTGATGAAAAGAAAATATCTTTAGTTATATACTGATACTCACATATAGCTCAATTCTGCAACAAGGAGAGGCGAGCATACATTAAATAAAATATGATATGAAAAGTAAAAGGCAATAGGAATACTGTATATCATGGCTAATGAATGTCTAAAAGTTTTTGAGACAAAAGAGCAACTCGAAGTATCCTAATTAAAAAAAAAATTATGTAAATTTTGCGGTACATTACATCCAGTTTTGAATTTTCTCGAGATCCATGAACGGGGTTTTTCCCATGTTTCTTTGGTAGAAGAAAAATGATGATATTAAGTTGCTGACCGAAAATCATCCCGACCCAATTCTTCATTTGGGAGGAAAGGCAAAAACATCATCTAAAGGAAAGTTCACAACGCATCCTGCAAATGCACTACAAAATCTAACAACCTTATAAATCCTAGCTATGGGAGAGTTTCCAGCTGTCAAAGGAGGTTATAATGGTTCCCTAGGAATAAATTAGACATCAAGGGATACTTGTACATGATATCCATCTCCACTAGATCTCCAAACATGAGCTGGTTGTAGTTGCATTTATCATCACCAACGACTTCCTGGAATATAGCAATTTGTTAATTTTTTGTTTGTTTGTTTATTGAGACACCTCTCTAAGGCACAAAATCGTATGCTAGAGCTCTGTAACGAATCATAGAGGGATTCTTGAGGTAGTTTCCTATTTAATGGGTGATATGACTCCAAAAAGGGTTCGAGTGGTTTCTTAGAGAATTCATATCTTTTGTTTCAGACTGTAAGTTTCCATACTATGTATGTATAGACATAAGACTCTTGGATAATTGAAGATCAACTCCTTTTCTACTATCATGGGCTATATTCTTGTTTTGATTTGATGTGTCTTATCGATTAAGGATTTGTCTTAAGTACTTTTTCATGAATGCAGTGAATGATTTACTATTTATTTACTGGTACACATGTTGTCAAAGCACACTTTCTTATTGAATAGGAGGTTCATTCTTGATAGTAATTCTATTGTATATGTCTTAGAAGTCCCTGATGTATCTTGGTGCATATACTTCATATCTTTCTACTCAGTCTTCCATCTTTCCATTTATGTTATAAATACTAGTATGAGATTGTTCAAGCCTAGCTTGTTGGCGTATGTTTTGTGGAACTTTTATGTTGATATTTTAGATTGATTATCTCATCCATTCATTACACTTGAGATAAAAACCTTATCTTTACAAACCTACAAATTTTTGATGGGTATTAGGATTACACTTATAACAATCTAGGTGTGACTTCTAGTGCTAAGATTTATGGCATCGTTGAGAGGGACGTAGTTGAATATTTTCCCTGGGAGAAATAAAAAATATTAGATCCAATCTTTGATGGTGGACAAAGGAGGTTGAAAAAGTATAGATTGCATCATTCACCTAGAGGTTCCTTCAAGGAAAAATCTAGTGGTGACTCCAGAATTTTAGAATGTCGAAGGCATTTTCTGTTGTTTTGGATCGGATGTTTTCACCTTTTAACTTTTCTGCAATTCCTGGTTTCCTACATCTAGTACCTCATATATCAAAATATGGAGATTTTCTGCCTATATTCAGAGTAAGGAAGGAGGATAATCCTACACAACATCTCATTAAGTTTCATCAATGCATGGATCAATTGGATCTATACCATGAGGATGTATTGATGAAAATGTTCATGCATTCATTAGATGGTGATTCATGTCAATGGTATTTCTCACTACCTCATTCTAGCATTTCATCATTAAGGGAATTTTATTCAGCATTTCCTGAGCACTGAAAAGGTTTTTTTTCTACTGGATTTCTATTTGAGAATTGTTGTGAGGAGTTTGAAAGGAATATTCAACATACAATAGGTATTTCCTTAGATTGTAAGGTTGGAATTGATGTTTATGTTGAAAAAATCAAGGAAAAATCATATCATTCCTTTCCTAGTTTTTCAATGTTGAAAGTATATTTTGTTGACTTCTGTTATGATGAAGAAATTGGCATCGATGCAGTAGATGAACATTTCCTAGTAAAAAATGTCTCTAAAAATCATTTCTATCATGAGATAGTTGTCCCGAATGTTGACAAAGATCAACCTATCATTGAATGATACTTTGATGATAAGAAGAAGATATTCATTAAAGCACATACAAAGCTTATTAGCAACCAACCAGTATATGATAATGAAGAATAGAAGGAGGAGTTGCATCAATAGTTGAAATTATGTTTATCACCCATTGATGAGCAGAAATATCCAAGAATTAGCGAGCTCATGTCTATCATTTCTACACCTAGAATGTCAAAAGACATCAAACAACATATGAGTAACTATGGAGCATATGAGGACCACAATTTTATTGATGTATCATCCTTCAAAGAGGAGAATGATTGTCTTCTTAACCAGTTGAAAGTGTGCCATGATCTATAGGATCCAATGGAAATATGGATGGATTCCTTGCTTACACAAGTCCCAATTGTTTCAGCTTCAGGTATATCTCTTACTTGCAGCAGTAAGTGTAAGATTTTCTTGGAGATTTTGATGAAAACATTCGATTCCTTTTTCATTTTCTCAAAGATCTTCCTGCAAAAAGTTATTTTCATTTGTTATATGATTTTAATTCTTCATTGGAAATCTAATTACACTTGAGCTAACAGAGTTCATATTGTTAGAATAGGGGAATAAGATCGATGCCAAGAATTTTTGTTTTCAGTTTCTGGTCTAGAGTAGATCATCAATAATGACTCCATAGCCTAATGGATAAGGCATTGGAACTGTAATTTTTCTTGGAGCTTCATAGGGATGTCTCCATTCCCTGCCATATGTTAACACATAGGATGTACATGAGTCAAGGTTTTCTCTCATTTTTCAAATTTTTGATTAGTCTAGTGTCAGAAGGTCTCTTTTGTTCCATGTTAGTCATGTTTTATGTATTTCTTAGAAGTTATTGGTTTAAAACTTGTGAGCTGATCAAAGTACAACTACAAAGTCTTGATGTCATGATGGTGGTTGTCATCATTTGTAGACAGGGAAGGTATTGGTCAGATATACATAACTTGAAGGTCACCATCAAGTATGTTTTCCAAAAAGGGGTGTATAAAAGGTTAAAAATATCCACTTAACCATTTAAGTGTCATATCACTTGTCTAATCTTATTTGATGCAAACTCTTCTAGAAGTTCGCAACAATTCAAATACCTCATCCACAAAATCAAACATAAGTACAATTTTGGGAGCATGGCACTTTGTGGATTCTTGTTTCCAATTCCTTATCATCATAAAAAAGGTTGAGTTCAAAAGGAAGTTTCAACCGTTTTATGAAATTTTCATTTGCAAATATTTGGTTGCAGACTACTCATCATTGTAAACTGTTCGCGCTGCAAACTGTCTACTCCTGAAACAATTCGTGCTGCAAACTTTCCAGTAGCTGCTAATGGTGGGTTATATGCTTAAAGGAATTATGGTTTGGATTTCTACAGCAAGGGGGAAACATCATGTGCCATCTCATTTGTTGCACACTACACATTGCTGCAAACTAAGCATTCATTGTAAATACCATGTTTACATTGTGATCTAAAACCAAGACATATCTCAGTTTATCTTAGGATATAGGTACCATTATTCCACTCAAAAATTGTATTTCATACCTTATCTTTGAAACTGCAAATTATTTTATGAAAACCCTAGTTAAAAAATTATTTGATGCAAACTGAGTTAGCGCTGCGAACTCTCTATTTTTCATAGTTGTTTTGAACTCTTACTATTTGAGACTTCATTCAGCCTCAGTTTGTCATCATTTCATCCAAGATTCTAGCTCTATTTTCATCTCAGTATGTACAATATTGCTCTAGCATAAACCCTATTTGTAGCAAAGCCTAATCATTGCAAACCATTAGCAACAAACCCTGATTTCACAAGGTTACATAATGTAGTCTGTTGGCAGCTAAATGTTTTATGGATGGTCAAGGACTTCTCCATTTTTTCTTCAGTTTTGATTACACACAGTTTCATATCAACAAACCAAATCCCGATTTTACAGCCATGGGATATTTAGGTTTTGGGTCTTGGTTATGTCATGGAAATACTTTTGAGCAATGATTATGTGTTTTGTGGTTCATTAAGCTTAAATACATGGGAAAAAAACCACTAGATACATATCACATAGAAAAAAGAGATAAAATAGTTGAATACATTCTTGCACATAACTTTTGCAGTGAATCCACATTGCAAAAGTGTTGAAGCAATAGTTTCACTATGAAAGTACGTTGTGAAAGTGTATTTTCACCATAACTTTTAAACCGTGCACATGTTTTCCATAAAAGTTTTACAGGAGATGTATGGAGAAAATATAAATAAACTCACTTAATTTCATGTCAAAATAATTCATGGTTTTCGAGAAACGACTCACTGTCATATACAGTTTTTAATTTTCTAGAGATCCATGAACTAGGTTTTGCCCATTTTCTCCAGTAGAAGAATAGTGATGATATTAAGTTGTTGACCAAAAATCATCCAGATTCAGTTCATTGTTTGGGAGAAAAGGTAAAATATCACCTACAGGAAAGTTCAGAGTGCATCCTCCAGATATGATGCGAACTCGAATAGTCTAGTAAATTTGAGTTATGGGAGAGCTTCCAGCTGTCAAAGGAGGTTCAAATGGTTCCCTAGGAAGCATTGAGACATCAAGGGACACTTGTACCTAGCATCAAGGGACACTTGAGAATGGTTGTGGTTTCATTTATCCTCACCAACAACTTCCTGGAATCTAGCAGTTTGTTAATTTTATGTTTGTTTGTCTATTGCCACACCTCTCCAAGGCACATAATCCTATGCTATAGATACATAATGGATCATAAAGATATACTTGATAAAAATTTTTATTTAATGAGTGATATGAGTCCAAAAAGGGTTCGAGTGGTTTTTGAGAGAACTCATATATTTTGTTTCAGACTATAAGTTTCCATACTATGTATGTACAGACTTAAGACTCTTGGATAATTGAAAATCAACTCATTTTCTACTATCACAGGTTATATTCTTGTCTTTATTTGATGTTTTCTATTGATGAAGGATTTGTCTTTGGTACTTGTTCATGAATGTAGTGAATGATTTATTGTTTATTTACTAGTGCAAATGTTGTCAAAGAGCACTTTCTTTGTGATTAGGAGGTTCCTTCTTGATAGGAATTCTATTGTGTATGTCTCAGAAGTACTTGATGTAACTTGGTTCATATAATTCATATCTTTATGCTCAATATTCCATATTTCCATTTATGTTCTAAATATTGGTATGAGATTGTTAAAGCCTTGCTTTCTAGTGTATGTTTTGTGGAACTTTTATGTTGAAATTTTAGATTGAGTATCTCATCCATTAGTTACACTTGAGCTAAAAACCTTATCTTTACAAAGTGACAAATTTATTATGGGTATTAAGCTTACACCTACAAAAATATAGGTGTGATTTCTAGTGCTAACATTTATGGCATCGTTGTTTGGGACGTAGTCAAATATTTTTCCTAGGAGAAATGACAAAGCTTAGATCCAGTCTTTCATGGTGAACAAAGGATGTTGAAACAGTACAGAATGCATCATTCACTTGGCGGCTCCATGAAGGAAAAATCTAGTGGTGACTCCATCATTTCATAATTTTGAAGGCATTTGTTGTTGTTTTGGCTTAGAGGTTTGCACCTTTTAACTTTTCTGCAATTCCTGGTTTTCCACATCCAGTACCTCATATGCTAGAATGGGGAGATTTTATGCCTATATTCAAAGAAAGGAAGGAGGATAATCCTGCACAACATCTCATTAAGTTTCATCAATGCATGGATCAACTGGATCTATATGATGAGGATATATTGATGAAAATTTCCATGCATTCATTAGATGATGATGCATGTCAATGGTATTTTTCACTACCACATTCTATCATTTCATCATTAAGGGAATTTCATGAGCACTATAAAAGGTATTTCTCAAATGGATTTCTATTTGAGAATTGTCGTGAGGAGTTTTAAAAGAATATTTGTCATACAGTAGGAATTTCCTCATATTGTAAGGTTGAAAAAATGTTTCTATTGAAGAAATCAAGGAAAAATCATATCATTCCTTTCCAAGTTTTCCAATGTTGAAAGAAGATTTTGTTGACTTATCTTATGATGAAGAAATTGGAAGCCATGAAGTAGATGGTTTTTTCCTAGTAATAGATGTCTCTAAAAGTCATTCCTCTAATGCGATAGTTTTTCCAAATGTTGACAAAGATCAACCTATCATTAATGGATATTCTGATGATAAGGAGCAGATATTCCCTAAATCACATACAAATATTATTAGCATCCAACCAATATATGATAATGAAGAAGATAACAAGGAGTTGCATCAGTAGTTGAAATTCTATTTATTACCCATTGATGGGAAAAAATATCCAAGAATCAATGGGCTCGTGTCTATAATTTCTGCACCTGGAGTTGCAAAAGACATCAAATAACATATGAGTAACTATTGAGCATATGAGGACCACAATTTTATTGATGTATCATCCATCACATAGGAGTAGGATTGTCTTCTTAACCAACTAAAAGTGTTCCATGATCTTCAAGATCCAGTGGCAATCTTGATGGATTCACGTCATACACAGGTCCCAATTGTTGCAGCTATGCGTATATCTCTTACGTTCAATGGTAAATGTAATATTTTCTTGGAGATTTTATTGCATTTTCTCAAAGAGATTCCTGCAAAAGGTTATTTTCATTAGTCATATTATTTTATGGCTTCATTGTAAATCTGATTACACTTGATCTAGCAGAGTTCAGATGATTAGAGTAGGGGAATAAGCTTGATTCTGAGAATTCTTGTATTTAGTTTTTGGTTTGTAGTAGATCAACAATAACAACTCCATATCCCAATGGATAAGGCACTATAACTGCAAATGTTCTTGGAGCCTCACAAGGAGGTCTAAATCCCCTGTGGAGCCATATGTTAACACATAGGATGTACATGAGTCAAGGTTTTCTCTCATTTTTCAAATTTTTTATTAGTCTAGTCTCATAATGTCTCTTTTGATCCTTGTCAGTCATGTGTTATGTCTTTCTTATAAGTCATTGATTTAAAACTTGTGAGCCTATCAAAGTACATGTACAAAGTATTGATGTCATGATGGTGATTGTCATCATTTGTAGAGAGGGAAGTTCTTGGTCATATCTGCATAACTTGAAAGTCACCATAAAAGATTTTGTCCAAAAAAGGGTGTATACAAGGTTTAACAAATCCACTTAATTGTTTAAGTGTCGTATCACTTGTATACTATAATTTGTTGCAAACACTCCTAGAAGTTCGTAACAATTCAAATACCTCATGCAGTAAATCGTACATAATTATGATTTTGCGAACGTGGCACTTGGTGAATTCTTGTTTTCAGTTATGTATCATCATAAAAAAGGTTAATCTCAAAAGGGAGGTTCAATTGTTTCATGTTATTTTCATTTGCAAAGATTTTGTTGCAGATTGTTCATAGTTGCAAATTGTTAACAATGCAAATTGTCTAATGTTGAAACAATTTGTGTTGCGAACTTTCTAGTAGCAGCTGGTGTTGGGCTATACAGTTAAAGGATTGATGGTTTGAATTTCTGCAACAAGGGGGAAACATTATATGCCATATCATTTGTTGTAGAATTCACATTGTTGAAAACTGAGCATTCTCTATGAATACCATGTTTACACAGTGATTTGAAACTAAGGATTATCTCACTTTCTCTTAGGATATAGGTACCATTATTCGACTCAAAAATCTTATCTCATACCTTATCTCTAAAGCTGCAAATTCTTTTAGTGAAATCCCTAGTTAAAAAATTACTTGTTGCAAATTGAGTTAGCACTACGAACTCTCTGTTTTCCATAGTTTTTTTGAAATATTACTATTTGAGACTTCATTCATCATCAGGTTGTCATCATTTCATCCAATCTTCTAGCTCCAATTTCATCTCAGTCTTTGCAATATTGTTCTAGCATAAACCTTATTTGTAGCAAATCCTAATCATTGCAAGCCATTAGCAACAAACCCTGATTTCATAAGGTTACATAACATAGTGTGTTGGAAGATGCATAGTTTATGGATGGTAAAAGGATTCTTCAATTTTGATCCAGTTTTGATTACACATAGGTTCAAATCAGCAGACCAAATCATGATTTTACGACTATAGGGTACTTAGGGTTTGGGTCTTGGTTATGTCAAGGAAATATTTTTGAGCAAGGATTATTTGTTTTGTGGTTCATCGGGCTTAACTACATGGGAAAAAAACCTCTAGATACCTGTCACATAGAAAAAAATAGATCAAATAGTTGAATACATGCTTGTACAAAACTTTTGTAGCGAATCCATGCTATAAAAGTGTTGAAGCAGCAGTTTCGTTGTGGAAGTATGTTGCGAAAGTGTATTTTCACCATAACTTTTAAACCGTGCACCTACATGAAAGTTTTAAGGAGATGCATGGAGATAAGAGGAATTAAATCACTTAATTTCAAGTCAAAATACTTCATGGTGTTTAGGAAATGACCCACCATCATCTAAATCCATTTTTGAGTTTTATCGATACTCGTAAACTGGGTTTTTTCCATTTCTCTCCAGTAGAATAATAATGATGATATTACATTTCTGACCAAAAATCATCCTGGCCCAGTTCGTCGTTTGGGAGAAAAGGAAAATGCATCATATACAGGAAAGTTCACAATGCAACTTGTAGATGAGCTGTGAGCTATAAAAGTCTGATAAATCTGAGTTATGAGAGAGTTGTCAGCTGTCAAAGAAGGTTCAAATGGTTCCCTAGGAAGAAGTTAGACATGAATGGCCACTTTTACCTGATATAAATATCCACTAGATCTCCAAACATGAGGTGGATGTAGTTGCATTTATCATCACCAACAACTTCCTAGAATCCATCTGTTTGTTAATTTTATTTTTGTTTGTCTATTTCCACACCTCTCCAAGGCACAAAATCCTATGTTATAGCTAGGTAACAAATCATAGGTGGATTCTTTATGTAATTTTCTATTTAATGGGTTATATGACTCCAAAAAGGTTCGAGTGGTTTTTGAGAGAACTCATATCCTTTGTTTGAGACTGTAAGTCTCTATACTATGTATGTACAAACTTAAGACTCTTGGATAATTGGAGATCGACTCCTTTTCTACTATCATAGGCTATATTCTTGTTATTATTTGATGTTTGTTATTGATGAAGGATTTCTCTTTAGTGCTTGTTCATGAATGCAGTGAATGATTTACTGTTTATTTACTAGTGCAAGTGTTGTCAAATCACATTTTCTTATTGATTAGGAGGTTGCTTCTTGATAAGAATTCTATTGTATATGTCTCAGAAGTATCTGATATAACTTGATGCATATACTTCTTATCTTTCTTCTCGGTATTCCATATTTCCATTTATGTTCTAAATATTGGTCTGAGATTGTTCAACCCTTACTTGTTGGAGTATGTTTTGTGGAACTTTTATGTTGATATTTTAAACTGAGTATCTCTTCCATTCGTTACACTTGAACTAAAAACATTATATTTACATACCTAGAAATTGCTGATGGGTATTAGGATTACATCTACAACATTCTAGGTCTGACTTCTAGTTCTAATAGAAATAAATGGCCTTTAGCTAGACATGTCAAGACCTAGACCTAAACCTAGACATAAAAAGACCTAGACATGGAAAGACCTAGACCATGACCTATATCAT
This sequence comes from Picea engelmannii, assembly GCA_009831015.1. Lineage (NCBI taxonomy): Eukaryota > Viridiplantae > Streptophyta > Pinopsida > Pinales > Pinaceae > Picea > Picea engelmannii. The sequence goes on from ML783281.1 coordinate 167,841, forward strand.
GACCTATACCTATATGATAACCATGAACTATATCATGACTCAGACCTATACGATGACCATGACGTAGACCATGACATAGACCTATAGCTATACCTAGTCCATGACCTAGACCACGACATAGATCTAGATCTAGAGCTAGAACTAGACCATGATCTAGACCTATACCATGACCATGTCCTAGATAGTGACCTAGAGCTTGACCTATACCATGACCTAGACCCCCTTAGGTCCATCTAAGCCTAGCCATGACCTATACTCGATGCTTAACCCCATCCACACTCAATACCTGAGTGCAATGTTCATATACCTCTTGTTAAATTCTCGACAACCCTTGCACCCACATATTGGTGCTCTAACCATTTCTCCATGCTTCAAAACACTTTGAATCCTAACCTCTTAGGTCCTACATGTCCCCAAACCTCTATACATATTTATTCATAAAGACATTTAGTATAAAATAAATGTTATACCCATTGCATTAAGAGCATGCACACGCTCTTGTGACTTGAAATCCTTGATTTTGGGCATTCATCTCTACCCAGTAGGAACATTGCACGTTCCTAGAATGTTGTGTCTTCTTGTGTAATAGAAAGACAATTTTTTTTCAATTGGAGTTGTTAGTTGTGTCTTCTTGTGTAATAGCAAGAAAAATTTGTCCAATTTGAATTGTTAGTTGTGTCTTCTTGTGTAGTACCAAGACATATTTGTCCAATTGAAATTGTTAGTTGTGTCTTCTTATGGAATACCAAGACAAATTTGTCGAATTGGATTTGGAATTGTTAGTTGTGTCTTCTTGAGTAATACCAAGGAAAATTTATCCAATTAGAATTGGAATTGTTAGTTTTGTCTTCTTGTGTAATACCGAGACAAAATTGTACAATTGGAATTGGAATTGTTACTTATGTCTTCTTTTGTAATACAGAGACAAATTTGTCCACTTGGAATTGGAATTGTTAGTTGTGTCTTCTTGTGTAATACCAAGACAATTTTTTGTGGGTGCTTAGAAGCCAATTTTTTTCATTAAACATGGGGAATCGATGAAATTGAGATAGAAAGTCCTTGAGGTAAAAAATAACCATTGAAAAGGTAGAGGAATAAAGAGAAAAGGAAAAGTTATGTATGTCAAAGCGTAGGCTTTCAGAATAGGTAAATCCAATTTCTAGCGGAATAGATGGCACTATTGTTTCTCCTCCATCACCACAAGAAAAGCGTAGGAGTTCAATAGATACCAATCCAATTAGTATATCATCAAGACAAGTTGTTTTGGATGACCATATGATGGAGGATTTTCTTGGAATTGATTATAAAATGGATGGAATTAGAGAGGAAACTAGTGCACAACATTATGGTGAAGAAGTTCTTGTGGTGCAACCTTTGTTGGAAAGTCAAACATTCCAAAAAATATTCAAGGGAATGTCTACTCTCCTCCCAGAATTGATATTCCATTGATTGAAGATGTAAGAACTAAAACATTGTTAACTCCACAATAGGGAGGTCAAGAGTGTTAGAATATGGATTCATCGTCCCTACCTAGATTGATCAATGTGCGGCGAAGAACTCCTAAATGCATTTTGGTGGATAAAAATGGTCTAAAATCACTTGAAGGTAAGTTACCTAACCATATTATTTGTTATCATTCTTATAAAATCATTAAAGAATACTTTGAACCAAAATTTGATGTTGCTAAATGTCAATTATTTTTGGCTTTGTTAAAATCTAGAAATTTGATTTTTGTTAGGATAATTTTAGGCATTAAAACAGTTAAAAGTTTAGAAAAAAGTCATCATGTTCTTAGAAACCTTGTGGATGATTTTCAAAGAATTGGTAAGAATTGTTATTCTAAATACCCTAATGCAGCCTAATGTGTTTTTGCACAATCAATTATTAGCAAGATCACAAGAAAACATTGTTTTCTCCAACAAACCTCTGATCTAATGTAACACAATATCAAAACCCTTAGAAAGTATTCTAATAGACGTGATATCCTTGACATAGGTGTTCCAACATATTTTTTGGCCTTTACTAGTAGGCTACCTCATTCTAGCATGAAGTTATCTAGAGTTGTTAAGTGACTAGTACAAGATTTCTAGTATGAGAACACTAGGCCTTCTTCCAACCAAAAATATATACTAAAATTGAGAAGGGTATATAGGGAACATGAACCCCATATTAAAAAATTTCTTAACATTACACAGAGAGAATTGTATGAGATATTCAAGATAGTACATATTGCACTTAACTTGGGCCAAATATATTTTCATAAACACAATCCTTTGTATGTTTGAATAAACACAATTCATAATGTTAGCACTAGATTTGACACCTAGACCACTATAGGTGTAAGCCTAATACCCATCAGAATTTAAATAATTAAATCAATTTTATGGTTGGTGGATTGTCAAGAAAGATCAAGAGAGAGATAAATAGACTATCTGTACAGACATTCCATTGGGTATGGAGTCATAATATTCTGTAGATCAAAGACAATCAATATGCCTACCAGACAAAAGGGCTATATAATGATGAAAATAATAATGAAGTAGATAACACTAAGCATAAATATTCATCAAAAAATGATCCTCTTTGCAAAATGAATAAAAATAATACTTGAACATAAACCATGAAATAAGGTAATCACTGCAAATCCTTTGCAGCTCATGAATCTCCCACCCATGAACAACCATTGATCCTTAATGCCTTAACTTCATTCAAGAAAGATGAAAATGGAAAATGGAAAACAGAGAAAACATAATCTGGTAGTAACAACTCTCATGAATCTCTAATGGAAGAAATGTCGCATTCTGATATGCCGAACAGGCTTACAAATCAACATACACAACTAAACTGCCCCTCCAGCTCTCTTGAGCTCAAACCTTTATTTTTGGAATCATCTCTCCCATTAAATAGAAATAACATCAAGAATATATATAGGAGGTCGCGACCTACTCCATGCATTGGATTATGTTCCTTAGAGATATGTGGCAAACAAAAAATCCAACTAATTCCTTGATTCCTAGAAACTATCTTTTAGAATAAATGCAACTACAGAAAACTCATTGCATGGATATTTGGTGGAGTTGAATCTTAGGTACAAGTGTCCCTTGGTGTCTAAATGATCTCTAAGAATGCATTTTAACCTCCTTAGATAGGTGGCATCCCTCCTACATCTCATATTTACCAGATTGTTAGAGTTTACAGTGCAATTTCAGGATTTGTTGCAAACTTTCTTGTAGGTGATGTTTTCAAGTTTTCTCCAAAATGAAGAACTGGCTCAGGATGAGTTTTCCTCAAAAAGTTAAAAATATTATGATTCATGTCCAGACAAAATTTTAGAAGAACCCGAATCGAAATTTAAAAGTTATAATGAAAATATGATTATGTTGTGTACTGATTTGTTGTAAATTGTTTCAATTTAGCAATTGGTAGCGCCTCTACAGGATGCACTGTGAACTTTCCTATAGGTGTCATTTTTTATTCTGATTAGAACCTATAATGTCAAAACCTTCAAATAATATTTGAAACTCTCCCTTCCTTTATGGACCCTCTTACCTTGATGACTATCCATGATAGTTGTTTGAAAACCCTTTACCCTTTTCTAACCGTTGTTATCAGATGTATGATGAAAAAAGGAAGATTTAGGGTTTTTTATTTGAATTTTGCACAATTTAGGATTTACTGAATGAAGTATTCATGCACAACAATAGTGTGAGAAAATAAAAAAATCCTAAACTGGATGAGGCTGCAATCAGGAAAAAAATGTGGCAATTCTGTGTAAAACAGAGGATTCACGGCCCAATCCTTCAGTTTGCAATGAACAGTCAAGTTTGAAGTGCACAATCAAGCTTGCAATGCACATTCAAACTTGCAGTGCACATTCAAGTTCACAGCGCACATTCAAATTTGCAATGCACAGTCAAGTTTGTAGTGCATTTTTGCAAATGGAAATGAAGATAAAAAATGATAAAGCTTCATCTTGAAACCGACCCTTGGAGATGTTTGATGATGGCCAGGCGCTAAAAAAAATATTGGTGCTAAAATTGTCTCCTACTGGGGAATGACATGCTCGTTGCGAGCTTCCAAGAACTTGTAGTTTTGTTGCCTTATTCATTTTGAAAATATGAAACTTGTAGTTGTCCATCATGTGCTGCAGTCGACCTAAGCTGCAAACTGTGAATTGTTCCTTCCTAAAGTATACTTCTTTTGTTTATTGAAAATAAAAACATTCACAAAATAAAAACAAACCTCAAACTGCAAATTAAATACTCACATACTGATCTTATTTATATACATTTCTACATTAATCAATGAATCCTTCTTGCTCATTTAAAATCATTTTTCGAGTGTAGCCATGCAAGAAACTAGTTAACAAACTACATTTTGTTTTCATCTTTGAATACTAGTAGAACAGGAGGAGATGAAAGATATAAATAATTTAAAATCTCATACCTGTATCTCTTGAATGCTTTTCTTATAAAAGTATGGACATAAATCTCTTTTCCCCATTTTGACTGCATATAGATTTCTACTAGCTCCTGGAAAGAGAAACAATACTCCTCATGTTGATTGATAAACTCTTTTACTTCTCCTTGAACATTTCCAGATGCATTTAGAGGAATAGTGTCAAGAGGAAATCCTTCATATAATTCAACATAAATCTTAACTTGATTGTCAAGAATTTCTAAATCTTCTACGACATATTCCTAAATAGCATTGTCAGATTGTTGTTTACTAGAATATAAAATGAAAGGTACAGGAAGAATATAATCTGCCAAAAATTATTACTTCTCTATCCATGTTTTTAAAAATAGGTCCCATAAACTTATAATTGAATCAATAAAATCAGTAGGAAAACCTTTAACCCAATGTTTGCAATTTTTGTTGGAGAAATTTCTATTTTCAACACACTAGTTCAGTGAGAGTTAACTGACTAGTTCTATTTTAGACTTTCTATTTTTACCATCACTTTTATGCATGCATAAATTCCTAAGGAAAGTTAACTGCTTGATTGTTTTTCTTAATTATGGAATGTTTTTCCCTATATATGAGTGTATTCCACTCATTCATTGTATCAATATTGATTATGATCTATGTTTCAATCATTAGCTCATTGGAGTAGTGTCAATATATTTTTGCATTCTTCCATATTGAATCTCTCTTCCTTTCTTGATAAGATTTGTTTGTACTTGTTTTAGCTAGATCTCCTGTGCAGGTTTCCATGAAACACTAACATGGTATTAGAGCCAAGTTGCTTGGAGCAAACCAGACAAGCCAAAGAATAAGGAAAATTGGGGTTTCGACGAGCTAAATCCGTGGTGGTAACTTTCAACAATTATTCCTCCCAAAATATTACGTTTTGGAGGAAAGGGATAGTTATTAAAATAAATCGGACCATTTTGGAAGTGGGTTTTCAACTGTTTGGTGACGTTATTCATTGTTTGCTCGGAAAGTAAGCTGCAAGATAGCCTCCTGAAACTGATATGAATCCGTGGCCATACATTTCTATAGTGATTGCTCCCAAAAATATTAAGTTTTTGAGGAAACGACCCACGAAACAAGTAAATCGAACCATTTTGGAAGTGGGTTTTTAACTGTTTGGTGAGATTCCTCACCGTTTGCTCAGAAAGTAAGCCACAATATCATCTCTTGAAACTAATACGAATTTTCACTTAAAGTGCCCTTTCTGCCGTGATTTCTTAATTTTTCACTTGTAGATTGAGAGTAAATTTTTAGGGGTTATTATTAACAGTGGGAGAGATGGATATGGAAACTATTATACAGACAAACTTGGCGGTAATCCTCACACCATACAATTATTTTGATTGGAATCCCAAGGCGACATTCGAACTCAAAAGAAAAGGACTATATAATTTGACGATGGCGACAGAAACAAAACCTACATCAGTGATTGAGAAGATGAGATAGGTGAACCGTAAGGATGAGGCCACAAGAATACTTCTTGAGTTAATCTCCATTGATTTGTGGTTTCATGTTGTTGCATGAAAGACTCCAAATGAGATCCAGACCACCTTGGAAGGACTCTTAGGAAAGTAGGATGAGATGTGAGGTCATATGTTTGAGGTAGAGTTGAATACCTTAGACGCTAAAATTTTTGATAATATACAAGATTTTTTTACTAAATTTAAATCTTTGTTATTAAGCTTGGGTGAATGTGGTATTGATAAGTCTACACAAGAGAAACAACTTATTCTAACAATCTTGGCCAAGATAAGACCAAAATACGTTGTATATGTCTCAAATTTCCATTCTAGCAGGTGTCTTTTTGGAACAAATTGGAAAATGCCCACGTTGGCTCAGTTCATTGAGTATCTTACACAAGAGTAGGAAAAACGCATATAGATGGGCCTCATGAAAGATCCCAAAGCACATGCACTCACCATGCATGATGAAATAGGGTCATACAATCAGAAATCGAAGCAAAAATGAAAGGAGTTATTACATCTAGAGTCAAAGAAGGAGGGATATTCCAAACCCTTCAAGGATTCTGTAGGTTCCAAAGATTCTTCAAATTCCATAGGGAAGAAGAAGAAGGGAAAGAAGTGCACATATTGCAATAAACCAAATCATGAAGAATCCAAATGCATGAAGAAGCAAATAGATCTTATGACACGTGTACTTCACAGGAATAACCTTGGAGACTTCATTCCTAAAGTAGCCAAGAATAAGAAGGAAGAAGACCATGCAGCTAAGAAAGGTAATCATCATGCTCTGGTTGCAATTAATTCCTCATTTGATTCATGGATTATAGATTCTGGTGCACCACATCATATGGAAGCTAAGATGAAGTTTTTACTTCTTTGAGTTCATGCTCTAGACCTCCTATTCTCATGGGGGATGATACTCCAATAGCACTTGCAAGACAGGGAAGAGTGGAACTCTCTAATGGAAGTTTTGAGAATGTCTTACATGTTCCCAACCTTTCTATAAACCTACTCTCAGTTTATCATATCACTCAAATAGGTAAAAAGGTTGAATTTACAACAGATTCAATTACTATACTTGACATGCATGACAGTTCCATTATTGCAGTTGGTGAGGTAGATCACAAATCAAGGTTGTATAAGTTCACTAAGTTTACTGAATATGACTCCTCTTTGCTACTTACACATGCTAATGATAGTAGTAGAGTATGGCATGAGAGATTTGGTCATTTAAACTTTAGGTACATGCAACAAGTTTCTAAGCAAGGAATGGTCAAAGGCTTTCCAGACATTCAATTTTCTGAAGGGGTTTGCGAAGGATGCATTCTTGACAAGCATCCTGAAGAGTAGTTTGAAAGGTGGAAGGCAAGGAGAGCATCCTCTTCCTTGGATCTTGTTCACAATGATCTCATGGGACCATTTCCACATCTGTCCATCAACAAAGCAGGGTATGTTCTTACATTTATTGATGATTACTCACGCTATACTTGGGTTTATTTTCTCAAACAAAAGTATGAAGTTTTTGAGCATCTCAAAGACTTCAAAGCTCTAGTAGAGACACAAATGGAAAGAAAATCAAGATCCTCCATACAGACAATGGGGTGGAGTATATCAACAAAGATGTTTAGTATCTTTGTCCTGAAGTTGGTATCTAGTTGCATCACACAGTTCCCTACACTCCACAACAGAATGGAGTTGTAGAAAGGAAGAATAGGTCTCTCAAGGAGATGATCGGTTGCATGTTGAATGCAAGATCACTTCCTTCCATGCTTTGGGTCGAGGAAATTAACTGTGCTACTTACATACAAAACAAATCACCTCACAGATCTATTGAGGATATGACACCTTTTGAGGCTTGGATAGGTGACAAACCAGGTGTCCACACTTCCACATATTTAGATATAGAGCATGGGCTCATATTCCTTCTGAAAAGAGGAAATCCTTTGATCCACAGAGCACACCTTGCATCTTTGTGGGATATCCAGATGATGTGAAGGGGTGCAGATTGATTGATCCCTCTACAAATTGGCTCATCATTGAATGCACTGTTCAATTTGAGGAGAGTCCTTTCCATGCACCTCCAGTGCAACATGAAAAGACTCTTGTGCTTCCATCAGTTCCAGACATCATAGATGATGATTCCACACACTCAGATGCTACATATTCATACACATATTTAGAGGATTATGGACATGCAGATGAGTAGGTAGTACAACTAAATGAGGAGGAAACATCAGAGATTTAGCAAATGCCTAAGTGCACAAAATCCACACATTAGGAAGAAAACAACTTTGCATGGGATCCATTGGATTCGAGGAGGACTCGATCTCAACATGTGGATCCTTCTCATGTATTTTCATATTTTGAACCAGCGATGCCCATGCATTGTTATATGGCTCAATATTCTGATCCACATACCTACAGTGAGGATGTTGGCAATCCACTATGGAAAGCAACCATACAAGAGGAGAATGACTCTATCCTAGAGAATCAGACTTGGGATCTAGTTCCACTTCCACCAGGGAGGAAACTTGTCAGATGCAAATGGGTCTACAGGACCAAGAGAGTAGCAAATGTCCAGGTAAGCAAGTACAAAGCCAGATTAGTTGCAAAAGGATTTCAACATATTAATGGGATAGATTATGATGATACCTTTTCTCCTGTAGCAGAGATGGAATCCATTCGCTTGGCTCTAGCCATTGCACCAACAAAAGGATGGGAAGTTCAATAGATGGATGTGAAGAATGCTTTTCTTCATGGTGACCTTTCAAAGGATATCTACATGGAGCAGTGACAGGGGTTCATTCAGAACTCATCTTTAGTATGCAGACTGAAGAAGTCTCTCTTTGGCCTCAAGTAGGCACCTAGAGCATGGTATGAAAAGATGGATTATTACTTACTTTCACATGATTTTGTTAGATGTAAATCTAATTCCAATGTTTACATGTTGAGGACTACTGACTCTGTGATGATATTGGTACTCTATGTTGATGATCTTTTGATCACCGGTAGCTCTGCTTTAGCCATTTCTTTGGTCAAATATTTTTTTCATGAAAGGTTCTCTATGATGGACATGGGTCCACTACACTTCTTTCTTGGTCTTGAGATCAGTTAGGATGCTTTCACCAACAAAATTTCTCAGGCTAAGTATGTCGGGGATCTTCTAGATAGATTCCACATGACATATTGTACGTCTACACCTACACCCTTCTTATCTGGGATCAGACTTGAGGATGGAGGGGATACACCATTAGTAGACAACACTTTGTATCGAAAATTGGTGGGAACTCTTCTGTATCTCACCCACACCCATCCAGACATATCATATGCGGTAGGAGTAGTTTCCAGATACATGAAGGAACCCCATGATTTGCACTGGAAGGATTCCAAGCGCAGCCTCAGACATGTTCAGGGCACCATGAGTTATGGGATTCACTATGAATTTGGTTGTGCATTAGATAGAATAGGCTTCACAGATTCAGATTGGGCTGGTGATAGCATAGATTGCAAGTCCACATCTGGGTACACTCTCAGTTTAGGGTCAGGCCCAATTTGTTGGTCAAGTAAGAACCAATCGGCCATTGCTTTATCTTCTGCAGAGGCCGAGTACATAGGAGTAGTCAATTGTGTCATTCAAACACTTTGGCTTTGTCACTTCCTTACTAAGATTGGTATCCAGTTTCATTGTCCAACTATCATATGGTGTGACAATCATAGTACATTGAGATTTTGCAGAGATCCAATATAGAGACACTGAACCAAACACATTGAGGTCCACATGCATTTCATCAGAGATTTAGTACATGACAGGATCATTGATTTGTAGTTCTGTCCTTCCTATGAACACACTACTGACATATTCACCAAGAAATTCACTGAGAAAAAGTTTCAAACTTTGCGAGATCGTCTTGCAATGAAGAGCACGTTTGCCTAGCAACTGCCTTTTCTTCTTTTGATACATTGTTCTTTGAGGGGGGGTTTTGTTCCCACGTGGTTTTCCCTCTTTCCTCATTTTTTTTAGTGTTCATTAGTTGCATTGTACATGAGTACCTCAAATGGCCTAGTAGACGGGACTCATTTTTTACTCCATAGTGATCTTCAGGGGGGGTGTTGGAGAAATTTCTATTTTCAACACACTAGTTCAGTGGGAGTTAACTAACTAGTTCTATTTAGACTTTCTACTTTTACCATCACTATTATGCATGCATGCATTCCTAAGGAAAGCTAACTGCTTGATTACTTTTCTTAATTATGGAATGTTTTGACCTATATATGAGTGTATTCCACTCATTCATTGTATCAATATTGATCATGATCTATGTATCAATCATCAACTCATTGGAGTAGTGAGAATATATTTTCTCATTCTTCCATATTGAATCTCTCTTCTTTTCTTGATAAGATTTGTTTGTAATTGTTTTAGCTAGATCTCTTGTGTAGGCTTCTATGAAACACTGACAATTTCCCTCCAATGAATCATAAAACATTCTCATGTATACATCTTCATGAACGATCTCAAGAAAATCAGTAAAATATTGAAGATAAGCCCATTTGAAGCACTTTATGGAAGAAAGTGCAATACTCCAGTGAGCTAGGATAATCCAGTTGATAGAGAAGTAGTTGGGCCAGAGTTGCTCAAGGAGATGGAGGACCAAATGATAAAAATTAAGCAGAATTTGAAAGCTGCCCAGGACAGGCAGAAAAGTTATGCTGATAAGAACATAACCCACAGAGAATTCAAAGTGGGTGATCATGTTTTCCTGATAGTGAAAACTAACAGGAGTTCTCTGAAGCTGAGAAGTTGCACCAAATTGGCAGCCAAATTTTGTGGGCCATTTGAAATCCCGGAAAGGATTGGGCCAGTTGCATACATGCTTGCATTACCTGCATCTATGACTGTACATAATGTGTTTCATGTTTCATTTCTTAAGAAATAAATACCTGATGCTAATCATGTTATTGATTGGAATGTGGTTTAGGTGGAACCAGAAAGTGTCCTGCAAGTGCATCCTATGAACATATTGGACAGGAAAAAAAAACAACTCCCTAATCGAGCTATAGGGCTTGTAAAGGTTCAGTGGACTTGGTACAGTATTGAGGACGCAACATGGGGGAATGAAGATGTTATGCGGGCAGAGTACCTGCATCTTTTTAAAAAAATTGAAAAGCTTGCAGATGCATTGTAAAGTTGCACTGAGGATAGTGCAGAAATAAGGGGAGGGGGATTGTAATGTCCCCAAGGCCGAGCCCTGTTGTAAATCATGTTTATGAAATGAATTGTAATTATGTTTTTATAGGTTGATGAGACAAGTTAATATAAGCTGGCGGGCTTATGTGATTATTAGGCCAGAGAGCCTAAGTGTTGAAGGCCAAGAGCCTGATTTTGTGCATGTATCTATGCAGAACATTAATAAAATATAAACACCTCCGCGTGTAGATCAACCATGATGAATGAGTGATGGGGGACTAGCCTTCCATAGAATGGGTAAGGGATTAGGGGCTGGAAGGTGGGAAGAGGGGCTAAGTGTTGAGCCTAGGGGATTAAATCCTTGTGAATAATATTTTAATATTATTCCAAAAAGACCATGTGAAATATATGTTTTATCCTAAGTTCTTTTGGAATGACAAGTGACATCCAAATGTGGAGGAACGCATGCTAATGGAATGCATGCAGTTTCATAGGTGACAAGTGCCAACCCAAGAACATGTAGATAAAATGGCTGAGTTGAGCCATGGTGGGGGTTCCAGCTCCATTTTTGACCCTCGACTGCCTGAACCGAAAATGCGGTCTGACCTCTACAGGAATATCCTCGTGCATCACTAAAAGACGAAAATCCTGTGTTGATTTTTGAGATAGCTGGTACATCCTTTGTCTGAACAGTTTGAGCCTGTGCGTGGGATCTCTGTACACCTGGTGCAATCCTAAAACAAAAACTGTGAGTCTATCCCATGATTGATGAGCCTGTTTGGGAAGCTGTGTCTGTTTTCCCAGTGGGTTGTTGTGGTCACACAGTGCTGGACTACGCGTGGCTCGCCGACCAGTGTAAGTTTGTGCTGAGCCTATGTGTAACCTCTCTCCAGGAGAGGGAGGTGGTTGTTGTTGAAGGAGGCAGGTTGTCAGGCCTATGAGAAACTCTCTTCACATGAGAGAGTGCATTGAGGAAGGAGAGAGCTCCTGGAAGGAACCCTGTAGTTGTCACAGAGCTCGAAGATTTTCAGTTCGGTCTGTTGCTGAAACCCAAGGCAAGGGAGGTTGGTAGCCGAAGGACTATCTAGGTGACATAGAAGGTGTATACTCCTAGGGTGGAACAAGCATATGGGGAAGGAGAGTCTGTGGGCAATGGGCATAAGTGGTTCCTAGGAGAGAATCCTTCCTTTTGACTGTGTGTTTTCCCTGTAACCTCAGCCTAGCCTAGGATTCCTTGCCTTGGGGTGGAGCTTAGTCCCAGCTTAGGGGTGACCCACTGCTGATCTTGATGAGCAGTGTAGTCTAAGGCTAGGAGGTTCGTGGAAGGCCTGCACGTGGGTGGTGGAATTACCCCATTTTCAAAGATAAGCACCAGATTATGCTTTAATTATTTTTTTCACGACTGTGTATTTATATTTAACACGTATTCTGCTGTGCATATGGATTAATGATAATGCCATGGAATATTTATGTTAGCAGTAAGTGTGTACTTACTCTGATTTTGCATGTGTTTAACCCGTTTTAAATGTATGTTATTAATTAAGCATAAAAATGGTGTTGTTTCACAGAGTAGCATTCGCCCGACCAATGGGTTGGATGACAGTCGAGAAGGCGTTACAGTATGGTATTAGAGCCAAGGTTCCAACACTGAGCCTAGATGGGCCAGATAAGTGATCTTTGGACCGACGTTTTGAGAAGAAATTGTGTCTGGACGACCAATTTCGTACCTTTGAATGTTATTGAGTGTCAAGGAGTCACTTGGCCATGATACAAAGCTCAGGAGGTGTAGTGGTGTTATAGAAACTGCAGTCGGTGTGGTATATGGCCACAAGGAGATAGAGAAATCCACAATAGAATTGTTGGAGCCATATGATTTGTTCGAGAGGAAAGGACAACCCTCACAACCATCAAATTTGGACAACATGCACAAGGTTTAAAACCCTTTGGAGTTGCAAAGGAGTGGAGTAAGAACCCACTTACCCTAAGTTGGGTCGCAAAATGTGCGTTTTGTTAAGCGATGGGCAAATCTGGGCGGTCGGAGTCTGCACACCTAGATCTATGGCTAGGGTTCCATTCTGGACACCCTTCATCATTCTACTTTTAATAAGGGGGGCGAGGGATCCAGAATTGAGCGCATAGGTTTCAAGGGCTTAGATTGGGATGTTCGATCCTACGGACAAGATTGGATTCCAGACCCCCTTTGCCTATTTACCTTTAATAAGGGGGGGGGTCTAGAATCTGGAATGGGCGACTTTGTGTGGGTCCTGTTTTGACCTCTTTGTCAGGACCGTCCATCGAAAAGGACGCGTGGAGAGTGATCATCCTTTCGCTGACTCATAACTTGAAATGGTCAAAGGGTGAGTTCGTGAGAATTCACGAAACGCAAATTCACGTTTGGATCACAACCATCGATCTAAGAGAGATCTAGACCATTAATTGTTCAGGAAGAAATCAACATTTTGGGAGATCGGAAGTGAGGAGAGGTGAATAACTCCAAAACCTGAAACCCCAAAATCCTGAAATGATCTACACCGTAGATTTTAGGAGAGGAACTTGACCGTTGGATGAATAGACCGTAATTTTCAGAATTTCAGCAAACGGAAGCTCAAGATGCATGGATGCACAAACTCTTGATGCCCAAAACCCTGAAATGTCGAAAAGATTTTCTTCGTAGATCTGGGAAAGGTATGATCATTGGATTTCACTTGGAATGGACATGGACACATGGGTGTGTACCACATTCTAGTGGGTCAAGAAGAAAAGCGAGTGTGGTGGGACCCCATGACATCACCGAAGGTGACGTGGACCCTCCTGAACATGTCACCTGCCACCATGGGTGTGGGTGACAACTTTTCTATGTGGTCCCAAAGGGTAAAGTAAATCGGGATTTCAGAAGTTAGGATTGGAAAGGAAAGCAAGTCTGGAAGCCTCAAGGATCAAAACCCCAAAAACCAATGTCCCGAAGTCCCAAAAGTTTCGAAGACAGAAGAACCATAGTAGATCTAAAGGCTGAATTGTTGTGTTGTGGGCCTTGAGAGTAAGGAAACTGAATTTTCAGAATTCGGGGATTGGAGCAATAAAGATTGCGAGTCGCTGCATCGTGAAATCTTAGTTCACGAAACTCTAAAAAGATCTAGACTGTTAGATCCAAATCATCAAGGATCGTTGGATCTCGTACAAGAACCTGTGTATTGGATTTCGGGGATTGTAGCGACAAGAATTTGGGAGTCACTGCATCGTGAACTCCTGGGTATCGAAGACCCAAAAACCGATGTCCCGAAAACAAGTATGAGAGTATCGTGGACCGAGACCCCAAAACTAGAAGTCCCAAAAGAGAGAATGACAACCTCATGGACCAAGATCCAAAAACCTGGAGTCCCAAAGTCCCAAAAATTACAGAGCCAAATAGAGGTCAGAAAACTTAGTGGATTTGAAAAGTTTTTCTTATTCGCGTTGATTAATGAATGTTGTTATTTTATTAGGGGTTTAAGGCTTGACAAACTTTGGTTGACTGCACGTTGTTTGTGCAGAGTTCAATGAGTGTCAGGATAGTCGAGTATAGAAATGGAAGAGGTGCAGATTGCCTCTGAATCAGAGAATGAAAGAGAAGGAAGGGATTCCAACCTGGGATTTGAAGGATCAAACTCCAATGGGCACGGAAGAGAATTGGATAAGGAAGGGCATATAATGAAAATCATTGAAGGATTGTAGAAAGATGCCCAGGTGCATCGAGTTGATAGCTGAAAGCTCATGAGGGTTAGGGATCAATAAGGTGAATTCAACTTAAAAATGTTGAAGAGCCTAGAAATAATAGAAAGGAAATTGGAGAAGGGGAGTGACTCAAGAAAGACAGAGAGTCGTAGGACCCCAGAGAGGAAAAGAAGATCAAGAAGTGTCAGGACCCCTGAGAGGAGAAGAATATCGAGGAGTGGTAGAAGACATCATCATCGCTCCCCAAAGCATTCCAGTAGCGAGGCACATAGTAGTTAAGGCCCATCCCCTACCAGAAGACACCGAAGATCTGGAGTGGATGAATTGAAAGGGGAGATGAACAATATCAAGCCTCCAACATTCGATGGAGAACATAAGAAGGAGGAAGATGACGAAACATGGCTACTTGGCATGAGGAAATATTTCCAACTATAGAATTATTCCTCTCATGCAGAAGGAAGGATTACGATGTATCAATTAAAAGGAAAATCATCCATGTGGTGGGATCAGTTTGTGCAGGTGCAACACATTAGGGAGAAATATATCACGTGGAAGGAGTTCAAGAGGTATTTCCAGAAGAAATACCTGACTAAAAGATACTATGAAAGAAAGATGAAGGAGTTCTTCAAACTCAAGCTGGGCAGCATGACCATTGATGAATACGAACGAAGGTTTTTGGAACTACTGAAGTATGTTCCATTCATCAAAGATGAGGTTGTCAAGATTCAGAGGTATCTAAGTGGATTGCCACCTCCCATTAGTGACAAGATTCAATATGATGATCCTAAGACTATGGAAGAAACAATAAGAAGGGAAAAATGATTGTATGAGCAGCAAAGAGAAAAACCTAATTTTTAGAAGGCTTGGGATAGCCAGAGGAAGTTTAAGAAAGAGTTGAGGTAGAAGGGAAACAAGCCTCCCTTTTTCAGGAATAGTCCTCAAGGATAGCCATCTTTTAGAGAGCCCAAGAAGGCTGAAGAGGGTGAGAAAATGCCAAGACCACCACCTATGGAGTGTTGGGGTTGTAAAGGAAACCATGGGTACAGAGACTGCCCCCACAAAAAAGATAAAACGAGAACCATCCACAATGTTCAGCAAGATGAAACAGTGGAGTATATGGGAAGTATAATTTCAAGGATCTACGCAACCCTGGACAACAGAAAAGTTGAATTTCAATCGCACATGATTGAAGTGAAAGGTATGATTAGCAACCGACCATTTATTATTTTAATTGATTCAGGGGATAGCCATAGCTATATAGACCCTAGAGTGGCAGAGAGTTTTCATTCGATAAGAAGAAAACATGAAAAGTCTTGGTTAGTGAAATTGGCTACAGGAACCAAGAAGAAAGTCATTGAGTTGGTTAAGTCCTGTCCTGTGGACATGAAAGGAGTGAGCACGAAGGCTGAATTGAATATTCTGCCTTTAGGCTCTTATGACTGCTTAATTGGGATGGTCTGGTTGGACCAACACCATTCCCTCTTGGACTATCATAACAAGAAATTTGCATGCCTGGATGAGGAGGGGATTCAGAAAACAATCCAATGAATTTCTAGAGTTATGGTTGTTAGAGAAATCTCAGCAATGCACCTGAAGAATTGCTACAAAAAAGGATGTCAATTAATTGCAGCCCATGTGGAGGAAGCATCCAAATATGAAGTCTCAAATATTGGAGACCATGTGGTACTAACAGAGTTTGAAGAAATATTTCAGGAGGTACCTGGACTACCTCCGAAGAGAGACATCGATTTCTCTATAAATTTGATGCCTGGAGTAGCTCCAGTTTCGAAAGCTCCTTATAGAATGAGTACGACAGAACTGAAAGAGTTGTAGTTGAAGCTTGAAGAGATTATAAAGAAGGGGTGCATTCACCCAAGCATGTCACCTTGTGGTGTCCTGTTCCTATTCATCAAGAAGAAGGACGAGACATTGAGGTTGTGCATTGATTTTAGACAGTTGAACAAAGTAACTGTCAAGAACAAGTATCCTCTATCGAGGATCGACGATCTTTTCGATCAGTTGAAGGGTGCAAAAATATTTTGGAAGATAGATCTCATATCGTGATATCACCAGGTAAGAATAAAGGATGAGGACATCAACAACACCACCTTTAGAACAAGGTATGGTCATTACGAATTCATAGTGGTACCATTTGGGCTGTCAAACGCACCTGTTGTTTTTATGTACTTGATGAATGGTGTATTTAGGGACTATTTAGACAAGTTTGTCATAGTCTTCTTGGATGAAATTTTGGTGTATTCCAAGTAAAAGGAAGAGCATGAAAAACACCTAAGAATGGTGCTACAAGTGTTGAGAGAACACCAGTTGTATGCCAAATTGAGCAAATGCTCGTTTTATCAAAGGCAGATACATTACTTAGGGAACATTATTTTAGAAGAAGGGATCGTCATGGATCCTGATAAAGTTGAGGCCATCAGAGAATGGTGAGTGCTAAGGAATGTGGTGGAAGTTATATCCTTTATGGGTCTAGCAGGCTATTACAGAAGGTTTATCATAGGGTTCTCAAATATAGCTCACCCTACAACTTCCTTGCAAAGGAAGGAGAAAAAGTTTCAGTGGACTGAAGAGTGTGAACATTTTCCAACGATTGAAGTAGTTGTTAACCAATGCTCTAATCTTGAGGATTGCAGATCCAAACATGGATTTCATGGTGTGCACAAATGCGTGTAAGGAAGGGTTGGGAGGAGTTCTCATCCATATTGAATTTGTAATTTTTTATGAGTCCAGGAAGATGAAAGAGCATGAAAAGAATCATGCCACTCATGATTTGGAGTTGGTAGCAATCGTTCACACTCTGAGGAAATGGAGACATTACCTCATGGGAAGGATATTTGAATTGAGAACATACCACAATGTTCTAAAATATTTGTTTGACCAGCCAACCTTAAACTCTAGACAAAGTAGGTGGTTGGAGTTTCTGTGTGAATACAACTTTGATATCAAGCATATCAAAGGGAAGGAAAACAAGGTGGTTGATGCACTCAGTAGAAAGGTGCACAACTTACATGCTTCAGCCATTAGCATGTACATGACTGATATTAAGGATAGAATTGTGGAAGATGCAAATGCAGATTTTCAGTAGAGAGACTTGGTAGCAAAGCTACAACAGAGTGAGAGACCGCAAAAAGAGGAAAATTACACCTTGAAAGTTGATGGAATACTTTTGTACAAAAATAGAGTGTATATACCCAATGTCCAGTATTTGAAACTTTCTATTCTAAGAGAAATGCATAATGTGATGTATGTTGGACATCCGAAATATCAGAAGACTGTGGCAACAGTCAAGATCCATTACTTTTGGCCAGGTATGAAGAGAGAGATCATTGAATACATCGCCAGATGTATGGAGTGCTAGAAAGTTAAAGATGCATAGGCACCCAACAGGGTTGCTACAACCCATACCCATTCCTGAGTGGAAGTGGGAAGTAGTAACAATGGATTTTATTACAAGATTGCCTAGAATGAGCAAGATGCATGATTAGATCATGGTGGTGGTGGACAAGATTACAAAAGCTACCCATGTTATTCCATTAAAAACTACTCACAAGGCAACAGATGTTGCCGATATTTTCCTAAGGGAAGTGGCACACTTGTACGGAATTCCTAAAACGATTGTGTCTGATAGGGACCCAAAATTCACCTTGAATTTCTGGAAAGGACTATTCAAAGGATTCAGAATGAATCTCAACTTTAGTATAGCATATCATCCTGAGTCTGATGGACAGACAGAGAGAGTGAACAAAGTAATAGAAGACATACTGAGTATGTATGTGATGGAAAAATCATCAATATGGGAAGACTACCTGCACTTGGTAGAATTTGCCTACAACAATGGGTATCACGCATCATTTAAGATGAACCCATTTGAAGCACTTTATGGAAGAAAGTGCAATACTCCAGTGAGCTGGGATAATCTAGTTGATAGAGTAGTAGTTGGGCCAGACTTGCTCAAAGAGATGGAGGACCAAATGATAAAAATTAAGCAGAATTTGAAAGCCTCCCAGGATAGGCAGAAAAGTTATGCTGATAAGAACATAACCTACAGATAATTCAAAGTGGGTGATCATGTTTTCCTGAAAGTCAAAACTAACAGAGTTCAAGTTGGGAAGTTGCGCCAAATTGGCAGCCAAATTTTGGGGCCATTTGAAATCCTGGGAAGGATTGGGCCAGTTGCATACATGCTTTCATTACCTACATCTATGACTGTACATAATGTGTTTCATGTTTAATTGCTTAAGAAATATATACCTGATGCTAATCATGTTATTGACTAGAATGTGGTTCAGGTGGAACCAGAAGGTGTCTTGCAAGTGCATCCTGTGTGCATATTGGACAGGAAAAAAAAACAACTCCGGAATCGATCTATAGGGCTTGTAAAGGTCCATTCGACCTGGTATGGTCCCAAGGACTTGAAATGGGAGCATGAAGATGTTATGCCGGTAGAGTACCCGCATCTTTTTAAAAATTTTGAAAATCTTGCAGATGTAGTGTAAAGTTGCACTGAGGAAAGTGCAAAAATAAGGGGAGGGGGATTGTAATGTCCCCAAGTCCAAGCCCTGTTGTAAATCATGTTTATGAAATGAATTGTAATTATGTTTTTATAGGATGGTGATCCAAGTTAATATAAGATTGTTGGATTATGTGATTATTAGGCCAGAGAGCCTAAGTGTTGAAGGCCAAGAGCCTGATTTTGTACATGTATCTATGCAAAACATTAATAAAATATAAACACCACCGCATGCAGACCAACCATGATGAATGAGTGATGGGGGACTAAAATTCCACAGAATGGGTAAGGGATTAGGGGCTGGAAGGTGGGAAGAGGGGATAATTGTTGAGCCTAGGGGCTTAATTCCTTGGGAATAATATTTTAATATTATTCCAAAAAGACCATGTGAAATATATGTTTTATCCTATGTTCTTTTGGAATGACAAGTGACTTCCAAATGGGGAGGAATGCATGTTGATGGAATGCATGCAGTTTCATAGGTGACAAGTGTCAACCCAAGCACATGTAGATAAAATGACTGAGTTGAGCTATGATGGGGGTTCCTCCTCCATTTTCAACCCTTGACTGCCTGGACTAAAAATGTGGCCTGACCTCTGTAGGAATACCCTCGTGCATCGCTGAAAGCCAAAAATCCTGTGTTGATTTCTAAGATAGCCGGTACATCCTCTGTCTAAACAGTTTAAGCCTGTGCATGGGATATTTGTATACCTGGTGCAATCCCGAAACCAAAACCATGAGTCTATCCCATTATTGTTGAGCCTATTTGGGAAGCCGTGTCTTTTTTCCCAGTGGGTTGTTATGGCCACACAGTGCTGGACTGTGCATGGCTCGTTGGCCAGTGTAAGTTCAAGCTGAGCCTGTGTGTAAACTCTCTCTAGGAGAGGAAGGTGGTTGTTGTTGGAAGAGGTTGTTTTTCAGGCATGTGAGAAACTCTCTCCAAGTGAGAGAGTGCGTTGAGGAAGGAGAGAGCTCCTGGAAGGAACCTTGTAGCTACCACAGAGCTTGGATATTTTCGGTTCGGTTTGTTGCTGAAACCCAAGGAAAGGGATCTTAGCAGCCGAAGGACTATCTAGGTGACAGAGAAGGTGTGTACTCCTGGGGTGGAACATGCATGTGGGGAAGGAGAGTCTGTGGGCAGTGGGAATAAGTCGTTCCTGGGAGAGAATCCTTCCTTGTGACTATGTGTTTTCCCTGTAATGTCAGCCTAGCCTAGGATTCCTTGCCTTAGGGTGGAGCTTAGTCCTAGATCGGGGGTGACCCACTGTTGAGCTTGATGAGCAATGTGGTCTAAGGCTGGGAGGTTCGTGGAAGGCATGGACATGGGTGGTGGAATTAGCCCAGTTTCAAAGATAAGTACTAGATTATGCTTTAATTATGTTTTGCACGCCTGTGTATTTATATTTATCATGTATTCTGCAGTGCATATGGACTAATGATAATGCCATGGATTATTTATGTTAGCAGTAAGTGTGTGCTTACTCTGAGTTTGCATGTGTTTAACCTGTTTTAAATGTATGCTATTAATTAAGCATAAAAATGGTGTTGTTCTGCACAGTAGCATCCACCCAGCCAATGGGTTGGATGACGGCCGAGGAAGCGTTACAAATATATTTGGATTTCACCTTATTATTCTCCACTTTATTCATTTTAGTATTAAAAGGTAATTTGTGATTAAATATTAAAAAGTCAACATGTTTTCATATATATCTCAAAAATGTGTGAGCTTTTTAATGTGTAGGAATATGTGAACGATTAATTCAAAAAGACTTCTCGAATACTTCCTCCACCATTTCAAGATTTGAGGAGATAATTCAAGCCTATTTCAAGGAGAAGATCACGGGGAATGGATAACATATCTTATCCAAGATATATGAGAGAGATGTGTGAGGATTTGAAGGGATTATATTTTGTAATAATGGGAAATTAGTTGAGAGAAAAGTGGATCTGTAATTATGAGATGCTTATCTTCTTTTCAAAGATCTCATGTATAAAAGAGAGTGATCTCTCTTCATGAGGGGGTAGTCATTAGGATTCAAGTAAAAGTCTGGAATGAATCTTAGTATGTAGAGTTTGGGTTTTTTAATATTAGAGAAAGGTATTCTTAGTTTGATTCATGCTTTCGTTATTTTTTCATGATTTGTTATTTGATTCTTGTAATGTAATTTGAGATTTCTTTACTGTTAGTGTGAGATCACATGTGTTGTCTTGTTGCTCTTCACATGTTGTTTATCCTTTGACACAATTTTCCATTCCTAGATTAATTTCATTTATGCAATTTCATTTCATTCGTCTGTTGTAGCAATTCAATTCCAAGTCGTGTGGTACAACTTCTTGCATTAGATTAATGATTCAATTTCAGTTGTAGCTTTATCGTTAGATTAGATTAATTCCACTTCGATCCTGCATATACTTTGTGTGTGCTTCGTAAGTCTACGAACCTCAGACTGACAAATTAGATATTTTGGCAAGTATTATAATGCAATTAATACAACATTAGTTCATTCCAACGTAATGACTGTCGTTCCCTTATTACGATTGTTGTTCCCTTTTGCAGGTAGTGTCGTTCATTTGAAAACAACAACTATCGTTCCTTTTGTTACGATTGTTGTTCCCTTTACAGGGGTTGCATCTCTAAAGGATAAGGTATTGAAAAAGGAAGGTAAGAACCTATGTAGGAAAAAAGTAAAATGCTTGTGCCAACGCCTACCTTTGGCTGATGCATAGAGGTTGTTTTTAGGACATCTTTAGAGCCCAACATTTTGGCACCATTTTCGGGGAAGCACAATGGATTGAGGTATCAGTTTATTTTTTCATTTCAATTCATGCAAGTGTTATCCACATGTGTTGGTAATGGATCATAGAAGCTACTTGAGTGGAGACTCCTCATTTTCTCCCTGCCAACTACGTAAGTGTGAATTTCAATTTTTGCAAAGAGTGTTTCAATTCCTGCAAGTGTGAATTTTAATTTATGCAAGATTTTTTAATTTTTGCAAGTGTGATCTACATGTGTTGGTAAGGGGTCATAGAAGCTACTTGAGTGGAGACTCCTCATGTTCTCCCTTCCAACTACCAAGAGCATTTGATTTTTGCAACTGTGAAGAGTAATTGTTTTTTGTTTTAGTAAGAGTTCTTTTATTTAAGTTTTTCATTTAGATTTCAGTTTTGGGTGTTGTAAGAATCTCTTTAACAAGATGGTTTAACAATGAGTTTAATCTTGGAATAGTTCACTCTGATCCTTTCATAGGTTGGGATCTCCTCTTCTCATAAAGAGGATATCTTGACAACAACCGAAAGCTTAATTACTCCTCTAGCAATGAACAAGGCATCAACATTCGAGGGATCATGCACATTTAATGAAGAATAATTATGCGAGAAGGAGGTCGAGGAGGACAAAAAGGGGTTGCAGCATGATCTGAGAAAGACAAATTGCACCTACGAAAGCCTGCTTGAAGGATGGTTTCAAGCAACTACTAGGTTAGATTCATTTAGTTTTTATTTTTATTTTTTTAATTTACAGTTTCAACAATTAATTTCACAGGTTTATACATACTTCTGATTCTCATTTATGAAATTGAAAGAGGACGTATTCTTATTACTATTGTGTTCTTGGCTACATTCGCTATTTGACTTCACGTAACTAATCTCTAATTTTTAATTAGCGTAGTGTAGGTAGTGTTGGAGTTACTTCACACACACCTAGGATTTATTAGTCATTATTAGTCATTATAAAGTCTCCTATATTTTAGGGGAGAATATTCCACCTAGAGAATATTCTCTTTCAGTTGACACTTCAATTTGACTAGTTGAGTTGAGTTTAGATGCTGCATTGGTTTTGTCACCATGCAACATTGGGATCATCACCATGATAATGCACTAGGGATGATTTTAAGGATGGAAATTTGTTTTAAAATGTAGCAACCTTGGTGAATCTTACTAGTCCTTCATATGCCAACTATAAATGTTTGGCGATATTTTTGTAAAAATATTCAAATTTATAAGGATTTTATATATTTTTTATAATTTTTTGGTGATTTTTAAGGTAAATAATTTTATCCTATAGAATTTGGGTGAATCATTTTTAAAATAACAAATCTTATTTTTGGAAAAACCATGGAAAATTAGCGCATGAGCGAAATTTAGCCCCTAAAATCATCCATGTAATGCGCACTTACCTTGGGATCATCACTAGACTGGCACATTACCCTTGATTTTTCGAGTTAACTCCTCACTACTCTTGGTTTAGTCAATTAACTGAAGACTAGTTGAATAGTTAACTCAAATAGGTGGCAGTTCACTCCCGTAACTGCCTGAGAGACTAGACTAGGTGGCAGTTCACTCCCATAACTGATGGTGTGTGTCCATATTACTCTAGACCACCACTATGGCTCATTAGTTACATATGTATCCTATATCTATTGTAAATTAATGAGAATCAGAAGTATGTAATACAATTAATGAGAATTCTTTCATTCTTTCTCTCCTTCTTCTTCTTTCTTCTATTCTCTCTGCAAATGTGTGTATAATTGTTTAGCTAGATCTATTCTATGCAGGTTCAACACATTTACATGGTATCAGAGCCGATAGACTGCTAAGAAAAAGCTACACCAAAATTTTTGCAGGTACAAAAGATTGAAGACAACAAAAAGATAGATTAGTTGCCAGAAATACTTCTCACGCCTCATAACTATTTGGAATGGAAGCCAAAAAAGTTTCTTATGCTAAGATGCAGAGGCTTGTACCAAATAACTATGGCAATGGAAGTAGATCCTGATTTTGTCGATGAGAAAAATGACTTTCTCAATAGACAAGATATGGCCATAGGATGTATCCTTTATTTTATTTCTCCCAAAATTATCCATCAAGTATATGATGACTCAAAAGAATTCACTCCAAATGATTTATGGAGCAGTTTGGAGTTTTTATTTAAGAATAAGGAAGAATGAATGCAAAATGTTGACAAGATAGAGAATGTAGAAAAGACACTAGAAGATAAATCATCTTAGTTTGAAGAGCCTTCTACACAAGTATCTACAAAACTTTGTATTCCATTTGAAGATGATGTCTACTCCATTTCAGATTTGTTTTCTGAAATTCATGTGGAAGATATATGGCATGCATCTCAGGAGTCACATGAAGATACTTTTCCATGCACAATACATGCATCTCATTAGAAAAAATGGAGTCGTGCACACCAGACTCAATTCTGATATTTTATGAGCACAATTTGTAGAAAAAAAATTGTATATTTGAATTCCTCTACGGAGAATATCCAATTTAAAAAAAATCGTTCGAAACGGAGTCCGGAAAGTGAAGTTATGATTATTTTAAAATCAACAAAATTTTAGCATTTTTCCAGAAATGGTCGCACGGTTTTCAAAATTTCATCCAAACTTTATTTGGATATTTTTCACTACAAGAAGATAAAGTGGATATGTGTGGACATCTCAATGGTGCATATACTTCATCAGATCTGTGCAGAAATCTACATCTTCAACAAAATCTTCAACGAGCACAAACTTGCATAGTGGCAAAGTCTTCTTGGAGTGAAGGACATGGTTTCTTAACAACTACCTTTTGTTCCTTCTCATTTTTATTTTTATTTTATGCATTGTAATTTTGA
>ML783281.1:192874-231108 GCA_009831015.1 Picea engelmannii
TCCTCATTTATTTCAGTGTATCTTTTGTATTTGGGTACCTAACATGGCCTTGTTGTCGGGACCCATTGTTTATTTTCACTGTAGTGATGTTGGGGGGTGTTGGAGTTACTTCACACACACCTAGGATTTATTAGTCATTATTAGTCATTATACAGTCTCCTATATTTTAGGGGAGAATATTCCACCTGGAGAATATTCTCTTTTCTGTTGACACTTCAATTTGACTAGTTGAGTTGAGTTTAGATGTTGCATTAGTTTTATCACCATGCAACATTGGGATCATCACCATGATAATGCGCACTGGCCTTGGGATCATCACTAGACTAGCTCATTACCCTTGATTTCTCGAGTTAACTCTTCACTACTCTCTGTTCAGTTAGTTAACTGAAGACTAGTTGAATAGTTAACTCAACTAGGTGGAAGTTCACTGTCGTAACTACCTGAGAGACTAGACTAGGTGGCAGTTCACTCTCGTAACTGATGGTGTGTGTCCATATCACTCTAGACCACCACTATGGCTCATTAGTTACATATGTATCCCATATCTATTGTAAATTATTCACTCTTTGAGTGTGGAATATGGTTAATGAGAATTCTTCCATTTTTTCTCTCCTTCTTCTTCTTTCTTATATTCTCTCTACAAATGTGTGTATCATTGTTTAGCTAGATCTATTATGTGCAGGTTCAGAACATTTACAAGTAGGACATTATTTTCAATCTTTTTATTTTTTAGAATAAGTATGCTCTCCTCTGCGCTTTGTGTGATCGCGAGGATCATAAAGTAGGATGACTGATTGATTTCAGGAAGATTAATTTATTGGTGATGAAAAAATTGCCTAATCTATTTTTTGTCTACAATTTGTTTCCATGTGCTCACAATTTTTTTTTTGCAAAATCAAATATTTTTTTTTCTTGAAAACATAATAGAAAAAAATATATACATAAATAAACATTTTTGCATCCTTCCATCTACAAATCAAAAAAATAAAATAGTAAGTACGTTAGAAGAAAATAATAAATGAATAAGAAGGTATGCTACTTATGCAAGATATGAGTTGGGTTTTTTCATGCTAAAACTCCAAGATGAAACAATGTCATGATTGCACTCTTATCGTTTTTAACTTTCGGCCTAGTTTATTTTTGGTTTGCATGGTAGCAAGTCCATGTGTTTTCCTTCATCCTTTATCCTGTAGATGCCTGGAAATAACCCCACAAACAAAATAATAGCAGTCATATTACTCTCAGCATCAAGGAATATATCTCTATCTGGTGGTACACTATAAAGCTATAGATCTCCCTGCCCCAAATCAACCTATCCTTGAAACAATGGCAAGTCCACTATCAATGAAAGAATCCAATATGGTCCCTTCCCGTCCAACAATGGATGAATACCCGTATGTTTGGTTCTCCCCTCATATGGTTCGACCCCTAGTTCCTATCTTCAGTATACATAATTAAAGAAGCCATCTCCGCCCATACCTACCTTACCTAGTCCATCTACAAAAGAACCTTCCTTCTCTGATCTCTCCCATGCATGTTGGTTCCTATCTTTCCATAAATATCTTTCAGCTGATGAATTTTAAATGAAAAGAAACATTGAAATGACAGTAAGAACTCATTGTTTTATCTGGTTGAGGAGCCCATGATCAACTAATTTTTTCAACGTGCATTCATATTAAAGTAGTTAACATAAAATCTGTCAGTAAGAATTTTTTAAGGATGAGGGAAATCTTAACTAAGCAAGTCTGATGATTTCATTGGTATAGTTGGAGTTTCCTTGGCCAAAATCCATGGATTGTTACAATCTCTCAAATAAAAAATATATGTATTCCGCATCTGGAGGTAATGAAGCCAAACCCCATAAGTATCATTGTCACATAACTAATTTGAAATTTTATCAATATGTGTTGACTTTCGTAAATTTTTTGTCCATCATCATTTTCTTTGTGCTTCATTAAGTTAAAATTATTATTATGTTGAGTATCTGATGGATCCTTCTCTTATTTGGCGGAAAGTTTTCCTCCATCATTCCTCTCGGCCACATTGATCTGAAAGATCTGTTGACTCCAACATTTTCCCCCTCACATGAACTTGATCATTTTCGATGATATCTCACACTTCTGTTCTGCCTGGAAATGAATTGATGATCCAATGAGAAATATGGAAGGGTATAACTAATTTCTTGTTTTGATTATGATGTATATTGAAGAGTAATTCAGGATTTTGAATCTTGTGTTCTACCAGCAGCAATATATTTCATTTTGTGTTTCTATCGCGTCTGCTCTAGCATTTGTGTTGAAATAATTCAAGGTGAACCATAACTGCACTTTATGGAATGATCAATTGGGTTTCCATTTGATATTCTTGGATGAGTGATCATCGTGGAAATAAGAATTGACTTGAAAATACTAGATTGGGGCAGACCTTTGAACAAAATTGCCATTTGCAAAGAGAAAATCGAATATGGAGTATGGATCCAAAGAAGAGATCGATAAGTATGGGTTATCACTCTTCGGGTAAAAGCACACTGCGCGGGGCTACAACACGTGAAAATGGCCATTTAATTTGGTTTTCGAGCATCCGTGGTTGATTCAACTAGGTAATTTATACCTATCAACCCTACCCACCCATACGATCATCTTGTCATTGCAACTATGAACTCTATCTTGTAGGAATTGTTTAAAAGAATGTCTTTTTGTTGGTTCCAAAAAGGAAAAGGTTATCAATATGAGTAATGAGTACCTCCCTTCAGTCTGAGGGATAATTCATCGACCAATGAATGGAAGAAATACGTATCTCTGGTTGTTAGGGTGGACATAATTTGCTAAGGTGGCTTTATCTACTACCACTGAGATATACGTATATAAATCCTGTCTAGCTATTCTAGGTAGTTTTTGAGGATTAAAGTTATGGTATAGCACCAAACTGGTCATTTGATTGGTTTATATGTCAAACGCTTAAGCCTATCACTTACCTGTTTCTTATCACCTACGAGAAATGTAGAATTGATGTCGAAAAGATCCTGTATGAGAATTGAGTGGTGAGGATTTTATGAACACTAATGACTGTGGTTCTAAAATAGGCAGTGGCATTAACTTGCATGCGCAATGGAAAACGCAATTCCTAGGAAAGTGTGAATGACTAGGGGTTGAATCAATCTTTTCTACGAGTCTGATAGAGATGTGTGAAGACTGGCCAAGTCTTGTCGCACCTTGAGAAGACATGATTAGTAGAACCATTGTGGCTGGTAGAACCGTCGTTTGAGGACCAGAGTTGTTGTGCGTGAGAGGTTAGAAATTTTAAACCTATTGAAGGTAGTCATCATCTCAGGAAATTATCGCTAATCATTATGCATATGAATGTTATATTTAAATGATGATTGTTGAGGAGAAACAATAGATCTTCCCTTTATTATGTATCCCATATATGACCTCACTAATACAAAACACTCTGGATGCTAAAGTAGGGAATAAACCCATTGAATAAGAACTACTTATCTTGAGTCTTAATAAGAGCCTTCAATTTTTGTAGTTGGGATCCTAAGAAGAACCTTATACTGCAACATATGTGGCAATTGTGTGGTCTTCTCTTTCGATGAAATTTGTAGCATTCACATCCCGTTGATAGCTCCCGTTCATAGAATTTTCTTTTAATTGTTTTTTTTTATTATAAAAAAATGATAATAATAAATATTTTTGTTTTGTTTTATTATAAAAAAACTATAATAATAAAAAAAAGGTAATTTTATTTTATTTGTTTTTCTTTATTATATAAAAAATTATAATTTTATTTGATTTGTTTTGTTTTATTATAAAAAAATATATATAATAATAAGAAAACCATATAGTCCCCGAGGTGTAGGACAGTCAGTGACGGAGTGTGTTGTTAAGCCACTCCGTGTTGAAAATTCACTGGTTCAAAACCTGTGGGGACAAAAAATCCAACCATGTTAAGGGTTGGCATGGCTCAGGCCGGGTGCGATCCCCGGGTGATTTTGATGGCTTAGATGCCCCTAAGTCACGGTTTCTCAAGCCACATGTTAATCCTGATGCCAACAGGTTCGACCACATTAACAAACAAACAAAAAAATAAGAAAACCATATAAAAAAAATATAATAAATAAATAATTGAAAACTAATTTTAAAAATCAAACATTCTAAAAATAAAAAATTGCAAATGGATTTCAATCAATTCTTGAAAACTATATCAAAGTAATGTTTTTATTTACGCTAACTTGGTTCCTTGAGTCACTTCAACAACAATCAATGACAGAACTTGCGCGCGAAGGGAAACATGTAAAATGTACTTTGTTTTTGAATTTGATTTTCTCACATTCGTAATCATTCCTGCCTTTCATATTTTTCAAAGCTCTCACAATTTTCATGCAGGATTAGTACTAGGATTTTACAGATTCAAAGACAATCCAATCTCATGCTGAAGTGATTCTCAAGAATCACAAAACTTTTCATAAAAACATGCTTTATTAAAATCTTGAATGAGCCAAAATTTTCATCGCACATGTCATGATGTTTGTTGCTACACCACCATCTTTTAGAAAACCAATTACAACATGACATGATCATTTACCTTTCTCCTTCCAATCTTATTAATCATCCATGTCTTGAAGTCCACTTTCCATTACCTTATCAGTCATGACTTCACACATGCCCATTATTTTCTGAGTCACATAAATCTCTTTATCTTTTTCAGTTCATTTTTCCTTGACAATAAAACTATCCATCGTCCTTTCAATGAATACATCGCCTTTCCAAAAACATTGTTTCTACTGATATCATTCATATAGTCCTACCAATATTTTTGTAAAAACTCGTGTTGGCTGATGTGGGATTCTTTAAGGCCCACCTTTCAACAAGTCTTGCCCCATAGACCTCAGCACCTTATCTGGGATATAGACTAGAGTTCCTTTTCAGTACCTGGAAGCTTCCATGCCTTAATGGAAAGTTCTCTCACTGAAAATCATGGAAATACATCACTATCCCTTGATCGTTAGATCTTGCAAGTGGCTCGACATCAACAAATGTATTCTCACTTCGCAAGATGTACTTGGGTACCTTGGCACTCATTGACATCAATGGTGAGTTTGTCTCGCATTGGTTAACGACATTCATCAATGATAAGTAATCCAATGAATTCTCTTCATGCTCAACATCGACACATCCATTTGCATGATTAGAATTGTACCATCGGGTTGTAGTGGGTGAAGACTATACACTTTTTCCTTACTTTTTCAGCAGTTACAACAACATGAATTCAACTATATGAGAGTAGTACAGTTCCACTTTCATACTTCCTTTTTTCCATGATTCATTCAACATCAGTTCATATTCCTCCACTTCACATTCTCTGATCCAACAGTTACAGTAGTCATAGCTACAACAACAGTCACCTTTCACATGATCTTGCAGCAGTGACATCTTCCATCCTCCAACAATCGCATCAGCCATATTATATTGCATAGTTCATCAACATTTTGGATAAGTGGAGGTATGTTATTTTCTAAACTTTAATCATGTAATTCCTCAACTTCTAGAAATGAATAATTTGGAAAATTCCCTCACCATGGTCCCTTTCCTTTTCACTTCTATGAACCATGCCAAGTTTCATGTGAACATGCATTCAAATCATTTGGGGAGTAGGGGACTTTATTCACTATCATCACTCCATTTTTCCACTACCATCTTTCCATTTTTCGTCTCATTTACCATTTACCAACATTTATTTTCTAAAGATAATACGTTTCACTTTGATTCATAAGCATTGATATACATATTGGCATGATTCACAAATATGAAAAATGGTTTCCTTATACTCAGTGATGTTTCCTTATGCACATTAATAGCTTATATTTTCCAGTAAGTATATGGGTAAATTATTATCATAACATCAAGAGAAAAAATAAATAAATGAATGTTGTTAGCACAAGAACCAACATTCTTTATATTCATGGTTGTCACACAATAAAAAACCATAAGAAAATGTCATTTGTTACTCATGTAAATCCCATCCTGGAAACATTCATTATCATCACTCAAAGACGAAATTCAGATGCCAAAATTTCTTTAGAAGATCCATGCACAGTTGCATGTGGACATGTAAAAAGTTCAGTTGGAGGGTATGTTGGGCTCAGAAATGTCATATTTTCATACACCTTTCCCTTCATCATTCTTCACATTTCATCACCCCATTAACCTTTCATGATATCATTTTCATAAGTATATTTGGGTTTCACCTTATTATTCTCCACTTTATTCATTTTAGTATTAAAAGGGAATTTGTGATTAAATATTATAAAATCGACATGTTTTCATATATATCTCAAAAATGTGTGAGCTTTGTAATGTGTAGGAATATGTGAAGGATTAATTCAAAAAGACTTCTCAAATACTTCCTCCACCATTTCAAGATTTGAGGAGATAATTCAAGCCTATTTCAAGGAGAAGATCATGGGGAATGGATAACATATCTTATCCAAGATATATGAGAGATATGTGTTGGGATTTGAAGGGATTATATTTTGTAATAATGGGAAATTAGTTGAGAGAAAAGTGGATCTGTAATTATGAGATGCTTATCTTCTTTTCAAAGTTCTCATGTATAAAAGAGAATGATCTCTCTTCATGAGGCTGTAGTCATCAGGATTCAAGTAGAAGTATGGAATGAATCTTAGTATGTAGAGTTTGGGTTTTGTAATATTGGAGAAAGGGATTCTTAGTTTGATTCATTCTTTCATTATTGTTTCATGATTTGTCATTTGATTCTTGTAATGTAATTTGAGATTTCTTTACTATTAGTGTGAGCTCACATGTGTCATCTTGTTTCTCTTCACATGTTGTTTATCCTTTGATGCAATTTTCCATTCCTAGATTAATTTCATTTACACAATTTCATTTCAGTCATGTGTTGTAGCAATTCAATTCCAAGTCATGTGTTTCATATTCTTGCATTAGATTAATGATTCAATTTCAATTGTAGCTTTATCATTATATTAGATTAATTCCACTTCGATCCTGCATATACTTTGCATGTGCTTTGTAAGTCTACGAACCTCAGATTGACAAATTATATAGTTGGGCAAGTAATACAATGCAATTAATACAACATTAGTTCGGTCCAACATAATGACTATTGTTCCCTTGTTACGATTTTTGTTCCCTTTGCAAGTAGTGTCGTTCATTTGAATGGAACAACTTCCATTCCTTTTGTTACAATTGTTGTTCCCTTTACAGGTGTTGCATCTCTGGAGGATGAGGTATTGAAAATGGAAGGTAAGAACCTACGTAGGCAACCACTAAAATTCTTGTGCCAATGCCTACCTTCAGCTGATGCATAGAGGTTGTTTTTAGGACATCTTTAGAGCCCAACAATGGTCCAGATAGTAACGAATAAAACCAAGTTATATTGAAGGAGTATCACTTCTACATAAGCAATTATCGATGCCATGACTTAGCCTACGTATAAAATTTCTTTCATTTTTTTTACAATCACATTAATGAGAAGAACATATAGATGGATCAAAGTTGGAGTCAGTAAGATGTTTGTACATTCCAGTTCAAAAAGGATTTCATATTTCAATGGTTGTCCATGTTGGTCAAAAAATTCAAGGTACCACACATTTGAAACTGTTTCGAGTCTGAACACAGGAAAGGGTAGCATGATGGAGAAGGTGCATTCATAAAAAGAGTTTTATGCAATAAATAAATGAAGTTCACAACTACTTCCCTCATTCAATAAGTGAAATCAATTGTTGAATGATGTTCTTCAATAATGGGAGAGGGAGAAAGAACCAATGAAGACCAATCACGCAACAAAGGACATGTATATAGTTTTGGGGGGAGGTAGTCCTTTCCTTACCTTTCCTTTCCATTCCATGCCATGTCGTTCCATTTCATGAGTTTCCTTTCCTTCCATTCACTTTCCATGTCATCGTATGCCTTGCCTTTCCATGTCATGCCTTTCCTTGCCTTCACTTTCCATGCCATGCAATGCCATGCTTTTCCAGGACATGTCTTTCCTCATCATGGCATGTATTTCCTCATCATGACATGTCTTTCCTTCCCTTCACTTGTCATGGCATGCCTTTCCTTTCCTTCACTTTCCATTCCATGTCATTCATTTCCTTCACTTTCCATGTCATGCCATGTCTTTCCTTTCCTTTACATGCCATGCCTTACCTTGAGATTTTGTTCCTTTCATTGTCATTTCATGCCATTCCATGCCTTTCATTACCTTGACTTTCCATGCCATTCCATGCCTTACCTTTCCTTTCCTTGACATTCCATGATATACCATGCCTTTCCTTGAATTTCCATGCCATGCCATGCCATGCCTTTCCTTTCTGTGATATGCCTTTCCTTTTCATGCCATGATTTTCCATGCCATACCTTGACTTTCCATGTCATTTCATGCCATGCTATGCCATCATTTTCCATGCCTTGCCTTGGATTTCCAGGCTTTTCCTTTCAATACCACGACATTCCTTTCCTTTCCTTTCCATGCCATGCCATGTCATTCCTGACAATGCAATGCCTTTCCATGCCTTGCTTTTCCTTCACTTTGCATTCCATACAATTCCATACCTTTCCAGGCTATGCCTTGAATTTCCATGCCATGTCATGTCATACCTTTCATTTTATTTTCTTTCCATGCCATGCTAGGCATTTACTTTCCATGCCATGCCTTGCCTTTCCTTGACATTCCTTTCCTTGAAATTCCTTTCCTTGCCATGTCATGCCCTTCCATGTCATCCCTTTCCAATACATGCAATGTTTAGCCTTATAGGGTGTTAAATTGTCAAACATATGTAATAAGCACTAAGAAAAACCATAGTCCTAGAGATCCTCCAAAAAATTATTTTCTAGGAAATGGAATGATAGTGTAGGGGGACCATTAGCTAAAACCATGTTCCCCAAATCCAATGCAACCATGGTTCTTCCATTTGATTCTCTATTTGAGTTTATCGTGAGTTGCAACTCACCTCCTCAAGCCATTCAAGGTCATTTTCACAATTTTGTGTGGGGGAATAAAATCCAAACCAACCACCACAACAGATTTTCATAATATTTCGCACGTCTATTTTTCCAAGCCCACCTAACCATTCTACCCACAATCACTTGACATAGTGTTTTTGAAAATTGACCTCTTGTTCAGAAATTGCATTACGCCTCATTGAGCAAAACCCTAGTTTCATAGATCCTCCATAAAACACATTTTTTGGATACATAATGATAGTGGAGGGGATCAACTAGCTGAACGATGATTCCCTTGATCCAATTCAATAGACGGTTTATCCATTTGAGTTATGGTTTGAGTTTTATTGCGAGTTGCAACTTTCCTCCTCAAGCCATTTAGGGAC
Source organism: Picea engelmannii (assembly GCA_009831015.1). Lineage (NCBI taxonomy): Eukaryota > Viridiplantae > Streptophyta > Pinopsida > Pinales > Pinaceae > Picea > Picea engelmannii. The sequence continues at coordinate 202,248 of ML783281.1, forward strand.
ATGTTGGAAATTTGGTCTGGGGGAATAAAATACAAATTGAATAGCATAACGGAGTTTTGTAAGATCCCACATATCTGTTTGGACAAGGCCCACGTGACCATGGTACCATCAATTTCCCAGCACAATGTTCTTGAAAATCGTCCTCTTGTTCAAAAATTGCACTATGTCTCATTGAGAAAAACCCTAGTCCCGTAGATCCTCCAACAAACACTTTTTGAGGAAACAAAATTACATTGGAGGGGCCCCACTAGATAAAATTTGATTCCCTAGATCCAATCCAACCAACGTTTCATCCATTCGAGTCTCAGTTTGACTTTTATCGCGAGTTGCAACTAGCTTCCTCAAGACAATTGGGCACATGTTGTCAATTTGGTCTTGGAGTATAAAATTCAAATCGAGTAGCATAATGGAGTTTCATAAGATCCCACACGTATGTTATTCCAAGGCCCACATGACCACGCTACCCATAATCACCCAACGCAGTGTTCTTGAAAATCGACCTCCTGTTCAGGAATTCCACTATGCCTCATTGAGAAAAAGCCCAGTTATGGAGATCCTCCACCAAATGATCTCTTGATAAATGGAATGAAAATTGAGGGGCCCCACTAGTAGAAACTGAGTTCCCCAGATCTGATGAAACCAACGATTCATCCATTCGAGTCCTAGTTTGAGTTTTATCATCAGTTGCAACTCGCCTCCTCAAGCCATTTAGGGACATGTTGGAAATTTGGTCCTGAGGCATAAAATCCAAACTGAGAAACACAATGGAGCTATGTAAGATCCCACACATCCATTTAACCAAGGCCCACATGACCACACTACCCATAATCACTTGACACATTGTTCTTGAAAAATTACCTCTTGTTCATAAATTTCCCTATATCTCATTGAGAAAAACCCTAGTCCCAAAGATCCTCCAACAAATTCTTTTCCAGGCACTAGAATGATAGTGAAGGGTCCCCACTAGCTAAAACTCAGTTCCCTAGATACAATGCAACTAACCATTCATCCATGCAATTCCTGTTTTCAGGTTTATCGTTATTTACAACGTGCCTCCTCAAGCCATTTAGACACATATTGGCAATTTGGTCCAAGGGCATAAAATCCAAACCAAGCAACATAAAAAAGTTCGCTAAGATCCCACACATTTATTTTTCCAATTCCCACAAGACCACACTACCCACAATCGCTCAACACAATGTTCTTCAAAATCAATTTTTTATTTTGAAATTGTATTATACCTCATTGAGAAAAAACCTAGTTACAAAGATCCTCCATCAAACAATTTTCTAGGAAACAGAATGATAGTGGAAGGGCTCCACTAGCTGAAACTTGGTGCCCCCAATCCAATGCAACTAATGGTTTGACCATCCGAGTCCCCGTTTGAGTTTTATCATGAGTTGCAACTCACCTCCTCAAGCCATTCATGGACATGTTGGCAATTTGGTTGAGGGGCATAAAATCCAAACCGAGAAACATTATGGAGTTTTGTAAACTCCCACACGTTTTTTTAGCCAAGGCCCACATGACCATGCTACCCACAATTTCTCAACAAAATGACAGTGGAGGGGTTCAACTATCTGAAACTTGATGCCATGGATCCATTGCAACCATCGGTTCATCCATATAAGTCTCGGTTTGAGTTTTATCATGAGTTGCAACTCCACCTCCTCAAGCCATTCAAGGACATGTTGACAATTTGGTCTAGGGGCATAAAATCCAAACCAAGAAACATAACGGATTTTCTAATCTCCCACATGTTTTTATGGCTAAGTCGCACATGACCACGCTACCCACAATCGCTCAACACACTGTTCTTGAAAATCAAGCTCTTATTCATAAATTACACTATGTCTCATTGTACAAAACCCTAGTTATGAAGATCCTCCATCAAAATATGTTCTAGTAAATAGAATGGCATCGGTGAGGACCCACTAGATGAAACTTGGTTCCCATGATCCAATGAAACCAATGGTTCATCCATCCGAGCCTCAGTCTGAGTTTTATCACAAGTTTCAACTCCCATGCTCAAGTCATTGAGGGACTGTTACACACTAATTTCTCACACTACTAAGTGTCGCACTTATGTATCTCATTCTAATAAGTGTCTTAAGTGTTGTATGCACATTACAATGTGTCACATGCACTTTTTCAAGTGTCATATGTGCATTAATAAGTGTTGCATGCAATTTAATAAGTTTCGTAGCTTTGAAATCATGGAAGAACATCTGTCATTATCCCTAATCAATGTGGAGGAGAAAAACCCATCATGAAAATGTCGAAAAAATGATTTTGACCTTGATATTTTGACCATTTTTTAAGTTCAACACTCCCTTTCCCATGTATAGGCAACGTTGAACTCTTATCAACTCTCCCCTACCCATGTATAGGGAGCATTGAAAATACTCCATGCTCAAGATTGGGGGAGCATTGAAGTTGTTAGGGAAGTTACAACTAGCCCTCCATTTTCTAAGGGTTAGCTTCGAGATGCTCTTAAGTGATTTTGGTCAAGGGGTTGAGTCATGAGTTGAGTCACCCATATTCTCTCCATTTTGGGTAACCAAATCCTAACCTAAGGAGATCAAATATTAACTATTCCCTAATTTGGCTATGGTCATTGAAACTCCCAAATCCTATATAATGAGTGCATTCCAAGGTGAAAGGGGAGAAAATATTTCAGAGTGTCAAACCTTTGATCTTGGAGGAAGGAATCCATCAAAGCATCATCATTCTGATATTGATACATTCAGGCAAGGGTTGGATTGGATAGCTTGGAGGAGTTGCTACAACATCAATGTTGGTTTGTAATTACTTAACCATGTTTCTCCATTAGTATAACTTGGCATGCTTCCTTCATATTGTTGTTTATACATGTATGTCTATATAGATGGATATTCTCTTGTCTAATGATATATTATAGGAGTAGAATGTGTTCCTATGTTCCTTGTATACTTTCTTCAATGTGATATTAGCTTGGAAAAGAAGACCAAAGATTAAATATCAACGAGGACAACTGTCGAAAAGGAGTATGCCACACTTCTTTCTTCTATATCCTCTGCCTATAGACATTAAGAATAAATCTGAAGGAATTCTAGTGTCCATTTTTTTCTTATGTCTTGGACAATAGGGGTCTAGATATCCAAGGGATATTTCACCTTTCCGCAGGGGAAATATTCTATAATAGAAAATTTGTGACTCCAATTGAGAGGGTTATTCCAAGGTTTCTATCCCTTTGAATCTTGGTTGTCCTTTGATCTTTTTTATGTTAATGCTTGTTATTTGAAACATTCTTGTTTTTTTTTGAATATGGGTAAAATTTGGTTCTATTTCAACCACTTCCAGGCATCAACGCTCCTCCAAAGTGACCCATAAAGAATTAAAAAACCTTATCAATGGTCCTTATTAGTGTTTTGAGGAGCGTTGACCCCTGTTTGATGCTCTTTTTACCTCATTACAAGAGTTTTGATCACTTTCCTGGGTCATTTTTTAGTTGAGTTTGCTTTCTTCTCCTTATATTTTTCACTCATATTGTTTCTTTAGAGTCATCTGAACTTGGTTATGACTTTATTTGATTAAAATAATTGTGATCACCAACTTTTATTACATATTTTGAGCTTGCAAGTCCTTCAAACTTATGGAATGAGCATGACTACCTTGGGATAACCTGGTCCTTTGGTCAAATTCTTTCTTACTAGTACTTTGATCCTCATCACGAAGGTTTCCAAACTCCCGTTATCCTGATTTCAAAACTCATTTTGAAGCCTTTTTCGTTCATTTGGAATTTCAACATAGCATTTATCATTGATTCTTTCTACTCATTTTTTGAGGTTTTCAAACAATGATTTCCTTTCTCTTTTACAATTTTGAGTCCTTGATTGAACAAGTTTTCTCACACTTGAATTCTTTTAGTTCTCATCAAACTTTTGAGTGCACTTTGTTTGGTTTATTTTTTCTTCATGTTCCTTTGTGTCAAACATTGATTTATTTCATTATAATTGAAAGTTAGGAAGCATAATTATTTTTCACTTGAAGAGATGTCATTGCATATACAATCAAACAAAGAGAAAATTTTGCATTCTTAGAAGTTTTATTTTGGTGCATGTTTTGAAAGAACTAGTCTTGCCTTTGCTTTAGTATTTTTGAAACCTTTGTTTGATAGTTTGGCATAATTTTGAAAAGTTTCATGATATTGAGTGCTTGTTAAGAAGAAAAAAACTCTTCTCATTCTCATAGATAGAATTCATCGAAAAGAGATGTTTGCATTTCATTCTTTTTTCATTATATTGGAGTCGAGTCTCACACATCATTAGTTTCATCTCCATGGACCTTTGTGAGTAATGAAAGCCATTAAAATAAACCAACATGCTAATAAAATCAACTAGACAGTTTTTGGTTTATAGTACACCAACAATAGCATAAGGTTAGAATATTTGGACTAGGAAAAGTAAGTAAATTGTCCAATATTATTGATCAAGACTGTAGAACACTAAAGAGTCACAAAATCAAAATTTCATATAGGAATATCTGGGAACCCCCTCTAACAGAGGGGCTAAAAACAAGGTTGTTTGTGGAAGAGAAGTGAAGATTAACCCTCCAAAGATTCTCCAATCGTAGTGGAAAGAGCATATATTGGGGGGTTTTCTTTATTTTTACTGGTTCATTTGGTCTCGGTGCTTTCTAAATCTCGAATATGTTCAAGTTCATTGGGATTTTTACTAGTTAAACTCTCTCCAGTCCTCTGGAATATCTTCAAAATTTCTTATACTACACATATGTTCGGTCCTGACTCTTGACTGTACCCCCCCTCAGAGGCCAACTACGAGTTGGTAATATTAGTGGCATTTCCTAGGTATCTACAGAGGTGATTGTGCGAGGTTTCCTACGGTACCTAGGGAATACATTGCATCACAATTTTGGTACCCTTGGAGGATGACCCCATGAAGCAATGGTCACTTGCACTGAAAAGGTATGTTACATGGAGGTCTAGGTAACTTCTTCTCATATCTTCGTTGACGGATTGACATCCTGTCTTCGGAATATTATTTTACATATTGTTTATTTGGCTGATTACCTATAGATATTTTTTAGGGGTATGTGTTTTTGGAGTTCATAGGTGAACTTAGGGATTGTTATTTTACTTTCATCATGGTCGATCAAGGGCTTTGAAGATATCGCAAAATGCAAGGTTTGGATCTTGAAGTCTAGGAACCTCAACACGACTCTTATAATGAAGGAATCCTCAAAGAAAAAACTTTTGAAACCATGAGTGTAGCTCTTAGAAGTGTCCAACACACAGAATAACTGGTCACAACCTTCGTAGAAGGTGTTGGACCTTACACAAATCCCCCTTTAATTGATCTTCTTGGCCCACTACTTGCTGAAAAACCGTCCACAATATTTCTTGATTCTTATTATTCTTATTGTTCAACCAATATCTTATCTTATGATTACACATATGTAATAATCATTACCCCAATGGACCTGGAGATAGATGCACTGGCACAAATCGTTATTATTGGTGCTTCTTATTTATTCAGAAAATTTGTAACCCAGGTTACTCTAACACAACCACTTGTGTGTACGTCTCTCTCTACACATAGGTATAATAATATTCCTACTTCACTAATCCCACATATGCACACACCAAGTGATTTCTTTGGCCGTCCTATCGGTCGGATGGCCAGCAACTAGATTTTACATACAACTAAAATTATCCAAGCTACTCAACCTACATATCCAACTTTACAAATGGGGATTTATTCTATACTCTTTACTGTAGGTCAATCTTCAGTTGGAGGGAAACATTTTGCTGGGGGGAAACCATCAACTATGAGGAAAACTCCTATCTAGGGGAACCAAAAAAAAACCTAGGGGAAATATGTTGATTTAATTCCTTACATTCCCACTATTGTTGGCTTGTATCCTAGACAAAAATATCCAATAGTTTCATATCCTTTATGGGGGAAACCTAATCCAAAGGAAATTCCTCAACAAGGAACTTTTCCTAATCAATCCATGAACCTAATGATTCCAACACAAAATCACCCTCAAACACAGTATATGGGAAATCCACCGGTCCAGCTAAAATACATGGGGGAACCACCATGTCAATTGTAATACATGGGGGGGGGGGGGGGCATCTGGTCAACTAGAGTACATGGGGGGACCCTCAGGTCCACCACAATACATAGGAGGACCATCCGACCAGCCACAATACATGGGAGGACCATCTAGTTTTTCCATCCTATTGCAACCTATATATGGTCCTATCGGTGTTCCTATGTCACATGGTTACTACTAGTATCCACAAGTTATCTGATCTCTTCCATTATTGGCTACAATATATATGCATTAAATGTCGTGTTTGACCAATGATCCCATACTACATGCCTTGTTTTGGCCTCCAATCCCTGCCAAGCTACCTTATGATGTTCCAAAATTTGATGGACAGGAGGACCATCTGGTCAACCACAATATATGGGTGGACCATCTGGATTCTCCATCATGTTGCAACCTATATATGGTCCTATTGGTGTTCCTATGTCACATGGTTACTACCAGTATCCACAAGTTATCCGACAACTTCAATTCTTGGCTACAACAGATATGCATGGCATGTCATGTTTGGCCAATGATCCCATACTACATGCCCTTTTTTGGCCTCCAATCCCTGCCAAACTACCTTCTGGTGTTCCAAAATTCGACGGGAGGCCTGGAGAAGACCCTAATAACCATGTAATGATCTTCCATATTTGGTGTTCTTCAAACTCTTTGATGGATAATTCCATTCATTTAAGACTTTTATAGTGAACCCTCACTAGAGAGGAAACAAAATGGTATATTGAACTGCCATGACATTCCTTTAGTGACTTCAAATCTTTAGCTATGGATTTTTTGACACATTTCCAAGTGTCGATTCAATATGAAATTGGTACAAAGATTTTAACTTCACTTAATAAATCCACCTCCACTCCCATATCTGATCATATTTATGAATGGATGCATCATAGAAGGTTGATTAAAGTTGTTATTCTAGACCAACTCTTGACATATTGGTTTACCAAGTCACGTTTTCCACCAATCGCTAGAGATGTCACCATGGGAGGTGTTGTCACTGAGGAGCAAGCCATCAATCATGCACAATATTTGGACTTGGTATATTCCTAGTTTGACACACTTTACTACCTGATACCTCATGCTCCTTTCCCATTGAATGATCCGTCAAGACTTGCTACAGAATCCCATGATGATGGCATGTTGGGTTTTGTTACCAATGTAAAAAATTCTTCCTCTCCTATTCAAACCTTCGAGGTGAATTCATTCCATTCCACTTCATCTCAACAACCTAGAGGTAAGAATATATACTAGGGTAAATCCAATAAATATTCTAACCAACAAGAGAGTACAACAAATATTGATAATCAACTGAAAAGGAAAGATAAGATTCCCTGCACGATTTCTATGGAGGACCACTACACGAAAGACTACCCTCATTGGGAGGAAGTCATTAGATTTATGAAGGGTACCTCCCAACCTATTGTATTAACTAACCCTTTCCTAAATTAGCAACAACAAATGGTTGGACAAAATCCTTCCCCTCTGCAAGGGGGAAACACATGTCATTCCCACCATGGGGATGCTTCCTCAATCGCCACTCAGGTTTTTGTGTGTAAAGGGATGGTTAGTCTAATGACCAGAGCTAAGACTTATGACACTCCTCCATAGAATCGTGCCAATTAAGTTGCTACCAATTATCCCTCCACTTCCACTCCTCCATATTTTCCCCTCTTCATATTGAGAGGTCTTTTTCTGACTTAGTGTTGCACCCTCCTAAGGGCACAATTCAAACATTAATATTTAATCCAAGTGCCCGCATTGCTCAAAACTAAAACATCGTTGAATATTTGATGCAAGCACCTTGTGCTATGTCAATGCTTGAAGTTATAAAAAACTTTCTAAGTCAATGTAGAACCTTGATGTCAGTCATTAGAGGTGTGGATCTAGAGGCATGAAATATCATTATTTTAAATATAGACTATTTTAAACTAAGTCTCTCCCACCACCTAGCATTCCAAATTCATTGTATGGTTTGTGGGAATAACATCCATTGCACTATTTTGGATGAGGGAACTTCCACATGTGTCATGTCTTTGCCTTGTTGAAGAACCATTGGTTCTCCTAAGCTTCAAAAGTATCCTACCACCCTTACAACGTTTGATGGATGTGGATTCCAACCTTACAAACGCTTTCAATATTTTGTTGTGGAATTAAATGATAAAGTTGTTTCTATCAACATTGAAGTGATTGACACACCCCTGAATTATAATTTCGTTCTTGTTCCTAGTTGGTTCTATGCGATGACTATTGTTGCTTCTTCGGTCTTTCAAATGTTGGAATTTCCCCATCAAGGGAAAATTGTGATTGTTGACCAACTTGATTATTGCACACTAGATCTCAATATTTATACAATGAATAATATCCTTTTCTTGCGATAGTTCGATATTAAGTACAAAAGTGTGGGGGTAAGTCTCCTCAAGGATTCTTCACTTATGGGAGTTTTTCCCTTACCTCCCATTGATGCCCCACATGAGGTTTCCATGTTAAATATGATTATCTCTATGGTAAAATGGTCCTCATAATATGAGGTTTCCATGTTAAATATGATTATCTTACACTAAAAAACTGTGTGACATCATGTCACATACTCTAACAGAGTCTTTTCTACCAAAATAAGTGGTACTTAAACCTTCCCTTCCTCTGCCTATATCGGTTTATCCTCTTTCTTCCTCCCTCTCATTTGAACCTATCCCTATTAGTAACCAGGAGTCTAAGTGAGTGTATAATAAGAGACAACATATGAACCGAAGCTTGGGGGGCATCTCTTCATCCTCTCGACATCATATTGAAGTTAAACTGCCACCTCCTTATGATGATTCTGGGGGAAAAGTACAAACCTATGAACACCATGTTGGAAAAAACCCGCCAATAGGTATCAATAAACATACCAACATCTGGACATCATGTAGGGAAGAGGCCCGCTCATGGGTATTACACCGAGAATAGTTTATTCTCATTTTCAAGCTCATCAAAAATGAAATCAACCCTAAGCACAATTCTCTTTCTGTGTCAATCTTGTTAAAAAATGAAATATACTACGAGTATACTTCATCATGATTCGACCTCATTAAACCACAAAGATTCATCTTTCAAGTGGTATTTTACCCCATTTTCAGCCTTGTAAGACTAAATACGAAAAAGGTATACTCTATTCAATCATGACTAGAAGAGTTCTCCTTTTTATGGTTTCACGCTTTTTCGGGATTGGGGGACTAAATTTATGAAAAATAACATCCATGGAGTCATCTTTAATATTTTTTCAGACTCTCTAAACATGAAAATACTATCTAGTTTTCCTTCTTTGAACTCATAAAACATGCATTAAAGGACCCATACAGGGTTGAACCCCTCCTTCTTCAGGTTCATTAAACATATGGTGAGGGACTCATCGAAGATGACATATACCAAGCATTTGTTATCCTCCCAAATCTCATTAAAAAACAAAGAGTTACTCACCAACCATGGCGGGGGGGGAATTGAAAGAAGTGGGTAAAGTTTTGAAAAGCATTATGGAAGTTGTTTGTTGTTTCCCTTTAACATGGCACCAGTATTTGTCTTGTCTTACAGTTGAGTTATTTTCTTGTTTGTGAGTCATACCAATCCTATGAGTCCTCATACTCCTTCAGCACACCCGAAGATTGCCCCAGTGATTGTCACGCTATGTTTTGGTTTATCTCTCATTTGAGTCAATGCTACCAAGTCACTTTTCATGCCTCACAATGTTCAAGGGAAGTTTCACTTCGAACCAACCACTTTGCAATATTACCATATTTCATCCTCATTTTATCTATCATCTCATATCTTTTTCTTGTGTTAGTTTCATATTGATGATGGGGGAAACATCATGGCCCTCCTTAGACAAGTCTATTCATGTTGACTTCAAAAAATTATCTGGGAATTAGACTTAGAAACCAATTAGTACCTTGGAGCATGCATGCCTCAATGGCAGGTTTCCTCCGCTTTGAAAATATGTTTACACCATTGGCCTCTTATCGAATGATTCCACAAATGTTTGAATTCAACTCATTTATTCACATTCAATGGAATGTAATAGGGTACCTTTGGACTCATTGTCATCAATGGTGATTTCCCTCACACTTGGTAATGGTATACATTAATGAATTGTAATCAAGTGGTTTCTACCATGTTTAACATCAAGTCATCTATTCACATGGATAGATTTGTACTATTTTGGGATCTAGATGAAGACCCTGGGTTAGGTTCTCACTCTGTTATATGATTTACCTAGGATGCGATGCAGATCATTTGAATATGTAGAAGATTCTAGTATAACCACCATATTGGCAATATCAATGTTGTATATGTTGTCACATAGATCCATTTTGTATTAGTTCATGGCTATGTTTTTTTTATATCATAGCTCCACTTTTTATTTTTCCATGCTTTCCTCCACTTTGACAATAGGTTTACACCATTGGCCTCTTATCGAATGATTCCACAAATGTTTGAATTCAACTCATTCATTCACATTCAATGGAATGTAATAGGGTACCTTTGGAGTCATTTTCATCAATGGTGATTTCCCTCACACTTGTTAATGGTATACATTAATGAATTGTAATCAAGTGGTTTCTACCATGTTTGACATCAAGTCATCTATTCACATGGATAGATTTGTACTATTTTGGGATCTAGATGAAGGCCTTGGGTTAGGTTCTCACTCTGTTATATGATTTACCTAGGATGCGATGCAAATCATTTGAATATGTAGAAGATTCCAGTATAACCACCATATTAGCAATCTCATTGTTGTATATGTTATCAGATAGATCCACTTTGTATTGGTTCATGGCTATGTTTTTTTCATATCATAGATCCACTTTGCATTTTTCCATGGCTATGATCAAATCATGTCATGGAGGTATGGATCCAAATTGTATGTTTGATCACCATATCCTTATTCAATGCTTTGATGGATCCACAGTGTATTGTTTGGTGGCCATGCTTTGAGTCAGTTTACTCCGAGCATAGATATTCCTACCTGGGGGATGATACATATAGATTGTTCGATGTTCATTTGTAGCTTATTCCAGGCTCTCCTACTCCAAAACCCTTACATTAATATTTTGTAAAGTGTTTCATCCATCTATTTCTCCTTTGACCTCACTCTTTAGGGGGCATTTGTTGCACACCAATTTCACACACTAGTAAGTGTCGCACTTATGTATCTCATTCTACTAAGTGTTTTAAGTGTCATATGAACCTTAATAACTGTCACATGCACTTTATAAAGTGTTGCATGAACTTTATTAAGTTTCACAACTTTGACACCAAGGAAGAACATTTGTCATATTCCCTAATCAATGTGGAGGAGAAAAAATTATCATGAAAAGGTAAAAAAAAATGTGTTTACCTTGATATTTTGACCATTTTTTAAGGTCAATGCTCTCCTTCCCATGTATAGGGAACATTGAACTCTTATCAACACCACCCTTCCCATGTACAGGGAGCATTGACAACACTTTATGCTCAATATTGGGGGAGCATTGAAGCTGTTAGGGAAGTTACAACTAGCCCTCCATTTTCTAAGGGTTAGCTCCTATATGCTCTTAAGTGGTTTTGGTCAAGGGGTTGAGTCATGAGTCGATTCACCCATATTCTCTCCATTTTGGGTAACCAAATCCTAACCTAAGGAGATAAAATAAAAATTATTTCCAAAATTGGTTATGGTTGTTGAACCTCCCAAATCCTATACAATGAGTGTATTCCAAAGTGAAATGAGAGAAAATATTTCAGAGTGTCAAACCTTTGATCTTGGAGGAAGGAATCCATCAAAGCATCATCATTCTGATCTTGGGACATTCAGGAAAGGCTTGGACTGGAGAGCTTGGAGGAGTTGTTGCAATGTCAATGTTGGTTTGTAAGTACTACACCATATTTCTCCATTAATATAATTTGGCCTATTTACTTCATACCGTTGTTTATACATGTACATATATATAGATAAATCTGGTCTTTTCTAATGATATATTGTAGGATTAGAAGGTGTTTTTTTGTTCCTTGTAGACTTTCTTCATCGTGATAGAATCTTGGAAAACAAGACCAAAGATTGAAGATCAACGAGGACAACCGTTGAAAATGAGTAAATCACACTTATTTATTATATCTTCTCTTCCTATATACATAAATAATATATCTAATAGAATGTTAGCATCCATTTGTTTGTTTTTGTGTCTTGGAAAATAGGGGTCTATATATCCAAGGGAGATTTCATCTTTACACAAGGGAAATATTTTGTATCAGGGACATGTTGGAAATTTGGTCCAGGGGCATAAAATCCAAATCAAGCAACATAATAGAGTTACATAAGATCTCCCATGTTTGTTTTTTGAGGGCCCACATGACCATGCTACCCACAATATCTCAACAAAGTGTTCTTGAAAATTGACCTCTTGTTCAGAAATTGCACTATGCCTCATTGAGAAAAATCCTAGTTTTGGAGATCCTCCATCAAACGATTTTACGAGAAATGGAATGAAAGTGGAGGGACCCCACTAGCTGAACCCCAATGACCTATATCCAATGCAACCAACAATTTTTCCATCTAAGTCCTGGTTTGAGTTTTCTCAGGAGTTGCAAATCTCCTCCTCAAGTAATTCAAAGACATGTTGGCAACTTGCTTCGGGGACATAAAATCCATACCGAGCAACATGATGGATTTTTGAAAGATATCACATGTATATTTGGCCAAGGCCCATGCAGCCACTCAACCCACAATTTCCCAACACAATGTTTTTGAAAATCAACCTCTTGTTCAGAATTGCATTGTGTCTCATTGAGCAAAACCATAGTCTCGGAGATCCTGCAACAAATTATTGAGTATGAGGAAGATGTGCAATTCCTTTCATGATCAACATAGAGTTGACATGTGACATGACACACACAATACACAAATATATATATATATATATATATATATATATATATATATATATAAAGAATGGGTAGATCCATTTTAACTCCCTATTTATCATGGGAGGAGAGACATCAAATCCTTAGAAATGCAAAGATTTCTTAAGTTGTATTTGTTTGTTAATGATTATTTTTTAATTGATTGTGATCATAGGTTGTTGTACATATCTCTAATGTATTTTTCACAATAATAGAATTATAATTTTTATTTGATTAACTGTATTTGTTTGTTAATGGTTATTTTGTTCTAGCTTTAGTTTAATAATTATTGTACCCTTAACAAAAAAAACCTATTACTTTTTAGATATATGTTTGGTTTAAAATAAAGGTGAATTGATATTAAATATGTTCATTAAAAACTAGCATGGAGGATAGTAATTATTCCTCCCAACCACTCAATATAGATCCAACTCACTAAAAATATGATAGTTTTATATAAAAGATTATAAATTAAATATTAGATTAATACAATTTTATTTTTCAACTAATTTTTTTCCAAAAAAATTGTATTAATAGATTATCTATATGATAAAATTAATAAATTACCAATGTAAATGAAATGAGGTTTAAAAACATTATTAAAAATGTAAAAATAAATATTATCAATAAAATTTACAACGACAATTATAATTACTCACTTGGGTTGTGGTTCAAGTAAATTGGTAGAATAAAATTTACAACAAGAATTATAATTACTCACTTGGGTTGTGGTTCAAGTGAATTGGTGGAATTTTATTCATGATGAATTAGGTTTGATTTTCAACAATAAAGTGCTTGCACTTCCTGATAATCCGGAGAGCAATTTACAAGTTCCAAGATTTTTGTAATTGTTTAAGCCCATAAATGTGGTTGGTGTAGACAAAGAGAGATTAAAATACATTGTGAGGCATTTACATATTATTCCAAATTAGAAATATTAGTTTCATTTAAAGAAGTGAGATGTTCTTTCAACACTAATCATATAAGAAGAGATGTTGATGCCTAAACACTAATCATATAAAAAAAAATGCATGTAATATTTATAATGATTAGTATTTTTTAATTTCCATGTTATTTTAAAAAAATGGTATTTTTAATATCATAAATAAAAATAATAATATAATTTGGTTTCTTTTTTAACAAAAAGTATAATTTTTTGTTTCTTATAAAGTAAAATTTTCTTAGAATTTATTTATTTTTGTTTCTCTTAACATATAATATTATTGATTAAAATTAATTAAATTAAATTTATATGGTTATTCTCCCCACTTAAATTCAATTTTTACAAGTAACAAATTAAACTTTAAAAATATTTTATTATAGCACGTAAATTCAATTTTTACAATTAACAAATTAAACTTTAAAAATACATTATCATAACAACTTTGAATAGTGCTATTAATATGTCTTTATTACCTATATAATAATGATGCTATTGATTCTATTACTAAAATTGATATTGTGAATGTATTCAAAGGCTCTCAATTCATATTATCTTTCTATTCACAACATTTATTATGAAATATGTGACTCACCCTTTCTCAAGAGATATGTAAAAAGCTTCAATAAACTTTAAGTAGCAAGGTAACACATGTTCTTAACCATTATCTTAAATATATATCACTCTTATTCATTGAAAAAAATTCACTCCTAATTCATGTAGCTTGCATTACTTAGTGACGTGCTTAAATTTAGAATTGTTAATATGTCCTTATAGGGACATATTGTTTTAATGTTGGCGTATTAAATTAATGTATTTTTCAAACTCAACTTTGGATTTTTGGTAAAATATTTGGTGACATCCTGCCTTGTTTTTCTCGGAGTTGGACATGACAACATGATTGCATCTAGACTATACCTACATTAACTGCAATTACTTTATGAGTTTTGGTGCATTCAATCATGAAAATATTAGAGTTATGTCACATTTAATCGAGGAGCCATGGAATTGTTTATACCCTCATTCAGACCTTGGTAAAATTATGAATGTGGGTGTCATTTTTCCTTTTTTTTCAGAAAATAAAATATTTTCATTTTTGAACTTCTGGTAAACAATTTTTTATTTATTTAAGTAGCAAGGTAACACATGTTCTTAACCATTAGGCCCACTGAAGCTATACAAAATATATATCACTCTTATTCATTGAAAAAAATTCACTCCTAATTCATGTAGGTTGCATTACTTAGTGACATGCGTAAATTTAGAATTGTTAATATGTCCTTATAGGGACATATTGTTTTAATGTTGGCGTATTAAATTAATTTATTTTTCAAACTCAACTTTGGACTTTTGGTAAAATATTTGGTGACATCCTGCCTTGTTTTTCTCGGAGTTGGACATGACAACATGTTTACATCTAGACTATACCTACATTAACTGCAATTACTTTACGAGTTGTGGTGCAATCAATCACGAAGATATTAGAGTTATGTCACATTTAATCGAGGAGCCATGGAATTGTTTATACCCTCATTCAGACCTTGGTAAAATTATGAATGTGGGTGTCAATTTTCCTTTTCTTTTCAGAAAATAAAGTATTTTCGTTTTTGAACTTCTGGTAAACAAAAGTATTTTTTTTTTAGAAACTCACTTTACAGTAAAAACAAAATTTGTCATGAATTTTTCTATTAACTGTTTTTTGAAATTGTTTTAGTGAGATTTGATATATCCTTAACAATGAAGGGATTGATGTGAATGTATTCATTATTAAACTTTTGTTTATGAAAAATGAAATATGTTGCAACAATATAAATACTCTATTAAAGTATGACTATAGTTTTGAATTTAATGGAAGAATATTATAATTACTACATTTTTTAAGTTTAACCAATCTGAAAAAAGTTGCATATTTTAAACACATTTAGTGAGACTCCATGTATGTGCCTTAATTTTGATTTAAAAGTAAAATCTAAAAATATCCTTTTGAAGAGAACAAAAACATTCGGTAGTGTAAATTTTCCATAATTTTCCATCTCTTTCTCTGGCTTCAAGAGAATTTTCTTCATCATTAAGGATCTTCCACCTTCCACATCTTCTGCCTGAACATTTCGCTTCTGCACTTATGAAATGTGAGATTTCTCTCCTCCATCCCTTTTCCAATCGGGACTTTCCCAAGATTTGTGTTCGATCTTTCCATAAGAAAAACACTTTATTTCACCTCCTCTGCCTCTTCCTCTTCCTCTTGCTAGAGGAAAAGTGTTTCTATCAGCATAGTGTCTCCCTTGTGAACTTCCTCCCCTTTCTGGGTGATTATGAGGTTTCTTTTCTTCATCCTTTGGATTTTGTACTCTATCCTCTTCTCTGACTTCTACCTCTACCCCTTTGACCTTTCTTTCAGGTCAATTTCTCTTCTTCCTTTAGAGCAATATGATAAGCATCTTCTACATTTCTGATTGTCACCGTGCTCATATCATATTTAATCTCATATCTCAATCCTTTCATATATATGGAGACCTCTTCATCATAACTCTCATGACAACCAACTCTGATGTTTAACCTATACAACTCCTCATTGTATTCCTTCACTATCATCCCTTTCTGTCTGAAATTCTTCATTCTTCGAAACATATTGATTTGGTAATCTATGGGTATAAATTTGGCTTTCATTTTCCCTACCATTATATCCCATCTTTTAATTCTTTGTTTTCCTTTACACTGCCTATCAGCTTGCAGTTCCTCCCACCACAGTGATGCATGACCTTTAAGTCTAGTGACACCATGTTTTACTTTCTTATCTTCTTTAAGAAATTTATATGAGGACCCGTACATGCAGGAAGCACACCATGGATTTGTAGATCCACTGTTCCAGGAGGAGGTACAAGACGTACATACAATTGACTTTACACATACAAATCAACATGAGGAGATTGAGTCACAGTTTTTAGAGACACCATTAGTTGAGTAGATTGCAGATGTTGACATGTTTATGGAGCACTTACTTCCAGGATCGACTTGCATAGATGAGGATGCACTCTTTAGTATTCAGGATGACCATAGCATGTGTTTGGACACAACTATATGGGACCTAGGCATAGATGATAGTAGCAGGTTGAGTGCATAGGAGGATACAACTGCTCAGAACGGATACATTATGATTCCGAGGGAGCTAGGAGTTGAGGATGATGTGCAATTATGTATGGATAGACCCAATGGGACAATAGATAGCAGGAAGTTCAACACTTTATCTTCTATAGAGATTGTTGTTGAGGATTTTCGTGATGGCACTAGCAGTGAGAGGCATGAGGTGGTACCTCATCATGACTATGATCAGGAGTCACACCACTTAGCAAGACAGTTGAGAGTTAGTGAGGCTATGATCATGACAACCACTAGACCTTTTGATGACACACATGCATTAGTGGCCGATTATTATTGGGAGGCATCAATGGCACATGGTAGTTCAGATGAGGGATTTTCCATGGAAGACTTTCATACTCTCAGGGAGAGAGTATCGATGATGAGGACCGACTACCAACAGTTATTGACTGACAGGAACTACCTATTGAGGATTGGTGAGATATATCATGAGGATCTAAGGGAATAGGAGTTGGAGGTAGAGATACTCACTTAGGAGTTGGAGAGCACTCAATGACTCTTGAGAGGCACATAGACAACCCTTCAAGAATCAGAGTCTAGGTCAGACGAACCTCTTGAGGAGATTTGTTAGAGTTCCACTTCATTTGTCGTAGTAGACACTCAGATATATCATCCAGTCACGTTGCTAGGAGATGTTGATGATCTAGCAAAGGAGCACTAGTTGATGGAGAACACTTCCATTTGTTTTCCCAGAGCAATTGATCTCCATGTAGAGGTTGATCCAAGAGTACGCCTAGGACCTACGATGCAACAGGAATCTACAGTAGGCGACATGAGTATGCCAGTGCATACAATGGTGAGTGATATATCAGTGGGGCATGTCGTGATGTATGGTGGGATTCATTGGGGTGTACTACCTTGCAGGGAGGTGACACACTTAGGGGAGCATGCAGATGCCACTCCTTGGAGGCAACACATAGTTATGAGACCTCACCTTCACCATTTCAGCAGTAGCATGGGGGATGAGAGATGGATATTGGTTTACCAACAGATAGAGGAGTTACGTCCAGTTGTACCTGATGATTGGGGTTTAGTGATGACTACAGGAGAACAGTTATCACAGGTACCAATAGACGTTCTCTTGGTCGAATCCTTGGGATCGACCAAGAAATATGGTATTTTTCAGTATTACGGACAACTACAAATGTTTTTGTTATCCTTTCCTGAAACTTTTATCATAGGCAGTAACATGAGGAGGGATTGGTTGTGGATGAGGACATGGGGAGTGGCTAGGCCGATACAACCTGAAAGGAGTATATTTATGACATCCAGCTGGATAGAGGTGGATCGTCATAGGAATCTAGTTGAGACATGGTGCCTGATGGTGAACATTAGGGCCCCGGAGATAGGAGATGAGCATGAAGGGCTTCTGACAGTAATCAATCTCAAATAGGAGCAATTAGAGGAGATTGGAAGTGATAAAATTCCAAGTTTACCATGGGATTTGGGGGTTCATTTGATTAGCAGGATGTTTGACTACAGGGTGACCCAGGTTGTGCCAGAGAGCCACATATTCCACCATGGGTTGGTTTGGAGTGGGTCTACAAGGATTTGTCTAATGGAGCGAGGTAACTTTTCACTTTTGGTGATGATGATCAGATGTGGAGATGGTTGGACTGGTACTTATTCTATAGAGATTTATTTACTGATACAATTTCTAGACAGCAGGTCCAATGGTCAAAGGTATTTTAGCTGAAGGACCCAGGAGAGGAGGATTGAGGATGTATGCAGGGGGCAGACAGTCATAGTCAGAGTAGTGTAGGGCCAGCATGGTGATCTTCAACAGAGGTTAGCATGGGACCCATGGATTGCAGGAATGAGAATTACACTGACTAACATGGGAGAGTGGACCATTGCAGGGGAAAATTATTCTAACTTTCCATTGAGCTTCATTTTTTAGAGGAGCACATCACTTGTGGGTGCCTAATGGAGGCCTTGCACCAGCTCAGTTGGGCATCGACATGAGTAGTTGATGGAGGCCGTATGGATATTGTTAGAGACTTGGTGGATGGATTCATTCTAGGATGAGGCCATGTGTCATATGCAGGAGACTCGCGGAGTTGATATATTTCAGGGTTATGCTTCTCAGGGGCTAGCAGTTCATGACTTGATATGAGACCCAGGGGGTAGAGTACATGAGTGTTCATCATTGGATGGGTTATAATGTGTATCCCATAGGTGGACATGGGATCCTGGTATTTTATTTGAGGGGATTTAGTTATTTCTTGAGGATAAGCAATTTTCTAGCAGGGAGGACTATAATTTCCTTGCTTTGGGACATCATCATAGTGCAGAGGTTTATGATGAACAAAGTAGCCATATGGATGTTATAGTGAGTATAGGGGTTATTGAGAGGCATTCTGGGGTCCGTCTTGCATTATTCATCATAGGTCATCATTATGATCCATTCCGCATAGGTTGGATTTGGTTCTGTTGCATTCCGACGATTTCCATGATTTTGACTATTTTGGGCTATAAGTTAATTAAATTCACTTAAGAGGTCCTTTTGGGCACATTACTTGGAGAAACCTCTTAGTGTAATATCTCATTGGAATTGGGAGGAGCAACACTACAGGATGGGATAGTGAGAAGTGATTTTCAGTGGTCAGGGAAGCCACAAGGAGAGATAAGGTATTTTTCAGAGGTAAAAAGGATAATTAATTAATTAAAGTGATTTAACTAATTAATTAAATATTAATAAAACGAAAGCCACTTTGGAGGAACAAAGTGAGCCAAAAATTATAAAAGAAATGCAAGGGCCTCTACTCATTCATTCATGTATGTTTATCTTTTGGATTTATGGATTCTAGCTAGAGGGCCCATCTTTTGGGGGTTTTGAGGGTTTTGACTTAACAAACCCTATAGGACTATTCGATGGTGAAATATTCCACCTAGCTTGTCCCAAGCTTGGTCTCGAAGATGCAATATGCTCCCACACCATTCTAGTTCCAGATCTACTTAGTTGCAGGAGGATTCTACATCAGTTACATGTGCAGATAGAGAGAGGGCACACCAGTTGAGGGTTTCCAGCAAGAAGGGCACACCATCCATTAAGGGAGGATTCATTCTAGCCGAGGAGAAGAGATTTCAGGAATTCCAGGTATTGGTTTTTCCTTGCAGGTACCATAAAACCATTATTGGATATTTTTGGAGGTATTCTTATGGAGGATTGATTGGCATTGAGAGAGGGACGATCTCCCTAAGAGGAGGGTGCACCATTATTTGGAGGGTAGATAGATCTAAGGATCTAGTAGGTATTTTTCCCAATTGAACACTTGGGTTTTCATTATCGTTCCCCGATCTATCATTTTAGTTGATGGAGGAGCTATTGGAGGTCTCTAAAAGAGAGGCCTAATTATTAGGGTTTCAAACATCTAGGAGGGCGCACCATTCCTTGAGGAGGATAAGATCCATAGGGTTGGATATTGGATTTAGAGATTTGAGCACCTGGGTTGTTCTTGCAGTTGCCTGATCTATCATTTGGGATATTTCAAGGGGTGATTGGACACTTTTGGTAGTAGGGCTGAATTGTTGAGGAGCTTCAGCTATCCAACAGGGTGTGGCACCTTCCAGCTTGGGGGTTCAACATTCTTATGGCCTAGATCTACTTGTATTTAGTCTTCATTATGTATCCAGCCTTTGGAGGCTTATTGTAGTCTTCTATTAGATAATTTTGTAATAGCTCTAGCTTCTATTGTCTATATTCTTATCCATCTGTTGAGCATTCAAGATCGACATCTTCATTGTAGCAGGTTCTTCTATTATTATGAATAAAATCAGATCTGCAGATGAGCCTCAACTCTACATGACCATCGATGTGACCATAGACTTAACCCCAAAAGGTGCATCATGTTTCATGATGTCAGGAATTTCGTTGAAAGTGACCCCGACTCCTTCGATTCCCAAAACTCCGAAATAGGCTAACCGTCCCGATATCCTTCCTTAAATTATTCACTGATGTGACCCTTAGCTGTGACTTAGGGCCCAAGTTTCGAGCACATTGAGATTTTGTGTATCAGAGGCTTGTGAAGTGGCACCCTCCCCTTCTCCCAAAATAGAAAACCACAATGACCACTTATACTAGATCGACGGTCCTGACCTCCCTCACGATCCGACGGTCGATATCCTTCTTCAGCGAAATCAGAATTTTTTGAATCAGGAATTCGCGACTCATGATCTCTGAGTGATAATTTCCTCCACACTTCCGACTTCCAAAATGTTAAAATTCAAGGGCCAAAACGCTGACTCTCATCCATTTAGATATGACGGTTTCTATGTCTCCTGATATTGCAAATGTTGAGGGACTCTTTCCCTTAACCTCCCTACAACTCCACTGAATCCAATGGTTCACAGATATCGACACTTCTCCCTCCAAGAAATTCCACCGTCCATTCAGGCTCTCGATAAATCCTTGCCAAATAACTTGGCGTCCACTTTTCTGATCTTGATAATTTCAACCCCGTCTTCCCTTCGAACTCCTCAAAGTCCCTATCCTTTTTGATCTTAATCTCTACTACAAACTCAAGGATTCTATGGAATCCCGCACACACTCCTTGTAGCCTTCACAAAAATCTTCGATTATCTGAAATCTTCCAACTCTGCACACTCCTTGCGAAAATAATTCTTCAAACATTCACCTGGGTTGGAAAAGTTTGATACTCGACCTGCCCTACACACACCTTGCACGACTCTGTGCTATACTTGCACTTTTTTTGGTATAAGAAGAAATCTATCTCTCATGAGCTTTTCTGAGGTAAAAATCAGAAATCTTGTCAACACACTCCTTCTAGACCTTCACTTCACTCCTTGCAGGAATTATCAGGAAGAGAAACAATTGAAACTCATATTCTCCCTCTCACAGACTTCATACATTCAACATGAAATCATGTGCAAACACAACATTGAAACAAATGCATAACAGAGTATATAAGCAAACTGTAAACATACCATTCAATAGATGCAAACATTAACCAATGAAACACCATGAAATTGGATCAAAGCATTCATATATTAATCCAAGCGTTTTTCTACATTGTTTCTATAGAAACAACTTTCTACTCATACAACTTCTACAATATATGTTCTTCTCTGCTCTCCTATTCTCTCTTCCTCTCTTTCTCTACAACCTTATTACAATGAGAATCAATCATTCATTACAACTATGAGGGAGCCCTCTTGAGTTTTCCCTCCTACAACTCTAAGCTATCTTATAGAATTAAAGATTACAACTAATTTATATTGATTACATTAATTTCCTACAACCAATAGATGAGAGAAATGGTAAAGATCTACATTACATTCCCCAAAACATTTAAGAGTAATTACATTCTTCCAGCTATTACATTAATGTTTCATCTTTTAAATTTCAAAATATCTTCAAAATTCGCACTGGTGCATATCCAGTTGCCCTCCACTTGCGCTTGCTACCAATGCTCCTGCATCATTAAGGCTCTTGCAAAAGTTAGTGTATTCATGAAAAAACTTGGAGTTATTGTCTCCAACCTTCAACCATAGAGCTCAGCTCCTTAACCTCCAAGATTTCTCTTCTAATTCTAGCAGAGAGTGTCTATTGCCTTCTAACTCCTATAGTAGTGCAATTTGATTGTTCTACATAGATCCCTCATCTAAATCTGATATATATCCATAATGTTTTCTTTCGTTTCCAAAAATTGTCTATTCTTACAATAATTGAATATTTTGAGATAATTTTTAATGCCCTTCTTAACCCTAACAAGGTTATTAAAGAACTGATTCTTATTGTATTGAGTATTTTTCTATAGTAGAATAAAACATTGAGAAAATACCTAAAGGTTGTAGCTAGGGTTTACCCTAGCCACATTCTACAACAAGATCTCTCCTGCTCTCCACCTTTTTTTGTCTTTGTCTCGCACCTACCATCAGATCGTCGATGCCCCTGACGTTTGTGGTTGCTTATTGATTCTCTTTGGCTTTGGATGGATTCTCTGGCTACTTCCTGTCGTCATCTAACATGGGGTTTGGTCTGATTTCACTTTCTCTCTAATGGCTACTTTGTTTCTATCGATTTCTCTTTTGGTGCAGGCCAATGAGTTTCTTCCTTTGGTTCGCATGGATGCTAATATTTTCAGTCCAACTCTTGTGTTAGAATATAGTGGATGTGCTCATTTTACCATTGAAAATATTGCTATTTTCACCCAACCATATGTCGAAACCACCCTGCGAGCACCTTAACCTTGACAAAGAATCACTCTGGAAGAAAACCCTAGGCTAGATAGCCAAACAAAGGGTAGCGCACCTTTCCCCAAGTATAACGCACCAACAAGAGTTGATTACATAGTCCAAACCCTAAGTAAGAGACAGGGAAATCCAAATGTGATCTGCTATATGCAACAACTACAATGGAAGCTCTCCTCAAACCTATGCACAAGACTGGGCATTGCAGTGCGCACAAGTTGTTTCTCTGCAATTCTAAGACTGCTTGCCAGAATGAGAGCTGGCCTCTTCTATTTATACTAATTCTATCTAACTGCATGGGCCAACTTCTCATTCTGGGTATCTGTCTGTTCAGTATATATTATTATTTCTGGCTGACTTCTTCTCTTGGAGGCTAATAACCTAATATAAATTATCTTCTTGAGTTGACAAGTCTTCTAGGTTTATTAGCCAACTCATTATGGTTTCTTCTTGCTTCTTGGAGTATTTTATCCTCGTCAGGTTTACACATGGAGGTAAATACCTACCGCAGCTACCATAATATCAACACTCCCTCCTAGCTAAGGAGGTATTACAGGTAATGGTCTTGAGCACAAAAACATACCATTCACCTGGTATCATCAACATAGTTGTATAGACTAGATCATGACTAGATCATGAGCACCATCATCATCATCAGTGTCATAAACTACATCATCTCTCAAAACCATACTCTATTTGAGTAATCAGACATGATTCTCACTCCATAGAGTGATACAAGAGCCATTCTTCTAATCTAGAAGAGTAAATGCTCTAAACTATTTTTCGTCTGGGAAATCTTTGTCCTTTGATTATCCATCTAACTGATAATCATTTCTAATATTTTTGATAGTCTTCAAGGAAAACTAAACAAAATAGAACACAATTGTGTCTATTCATAGTAGTACATAACTACAA
Source organism: Picea engelmannii (assembly GCA_009831015.1). Classification (NCBI taxonomy): domain Eukaryota; kingdom Viridiplantae; phylum Streptophyta; class Pinopsida; order Pinales; family Pinaceae; genus Picea; species Picea engelmannii. Next base: position 226,501 of record ML783281.1, read on the forward strand.
TCCAGTGGTACACTACCACACTAAGTAACACACAAGTACTTGATTAGCAACATATAGTCACGAACAATGGAAGACGTCCACCACAGTAGTATACATCTATTGTCATACAATCTTCATAACAATCATCTGATATCAATATGCAAAGAAACAATGTTATGATATAAACTGAATCATCTGGGCCAATATTTCACTCACATCTGTGATATCTGAAAGAATATATTCCCTCAGAGTAGAACAGTGAGATATCTGGACTATTCTTCTCAAGCATGGAAGAATAATTGTCTTGTCTTCTGAACCTGGACCATTCCCCACCCTAGGCCATTCTTTCTACACTAATCAAAGTTCACCCTAGAGAGAATGTATAAACCCTAAGGAATGCATGTCCTTGATTGTTGAGCCTGGACCATTCCCCACCCTAGGCCTTTCCTCCTACACTAATCAAAGTGCACCTTGGAGAGAATGTATAAACCTTAAGGAATGATTGTCTGGACCATTTCCTCTATTAACCACAAGAGGAAAATCCGGTCTTCTACCAACCTCCAAAACAGACCATTCCTCATGTTAACCACAATGAGAAATCGTTGTCTGGCGAGGTGGGCTAGTCTTCTTGAGTAACCCTCAAGAAGAGAGACTTCCCTAGACCAATCCAAATGTTAACCACAATGCGAAGTCATTGTCTATGATACATCAACAATCTGGACCATTTCCCATGTTAACCACAATGAGAAATCGTTGTCCATCAGAAATCTCAATCCACTTTCCGAACTTGAAAGGAAACTGCTCATCCTGGACCATTTTTCGAACTGAAAAATGATTGTCCATAAATCAATACATATCAGTGCTCCCTCCCAACCTGGGATTCATCTCTTCCTTTTTCAATAAGGAAGTCATCTCCATGAGCTCCAGCTTGAGTACACAAACTCTTTTATCTTGGATAGAAGCTTTACTAAGATGTATGTTTATCTGCTCATCTGTGGAGATATGTATTGGAGAACCTCTTTCTCCTTTCTGAACTTCATCACGGCTAATGTAATGCTTTATTTCAAATGTAATTCATTCTAAAGCACTGGTCTTCTTTGAAGTCTTCATGTAGCTCTGATCAATAAAATATATCATTGTTGGAAAACTGGAACATACCCATGTGGCACTTCCTTTGTCATCATGAGATTTGATCTTCTGAGTAAAAATCTTGATACAATATCTTGTTATAGGAAATCTTCACCACGCTTCTGCTGTGCATCGGAGGTTCTTCACCAAGTTATTTTCTTCCATCTGCATACAAGGATCTCTTTCTAGTATGCCTCAAAGTATTGAGATTTCTCTTCATATGCTCTTTTCTCAATTTCTCTGGAGAACATTCTTTGCATTTATCTAATGTAGAACTCCAACTCATGGATATTGATTCATGTAAATATATGTTTGGTTTACCAAAATGAGTAATTATCATAGTATTCTCCCTCCATCTGGGAGAATCTCTAGTTCTAGAAATTGCAATGCTTTCATTCATAAGTCTTCCATATACTATTGTTCATCACAATTTTCAGTTCCTCAGCTTGATTTGTTTTAGTGAGTTCATGTCAGGTTGGTAGTCTTGTGATATAATGACTGGTTGTTCTGGCTTCTCTTGTTTCTTCATGTTCTTCCTCATGGTTTTCCTTTATCTCTTGTGTCCATGGAGTTTCTTATAGACTCCATGTCCTAGATATTCCACTTCTTCCTTTCATTATAGGATGACGGATGTCAATGGACAACCAGGGATATTTTAAGGCTTCTCTTCAAAGAAGTCTTCTTCTGCGGTTGAGTTGAACACGTACTGTCTTTCATGGCTCCTACCATGAATATATATTTAATCATCTTTAATGGATCATAGGATTATCTCCCTCCTAATCCTTTCTTCATGTATAAGTGCATATAATTGGCTCCCTCCATCTAACAGAGTCCATGCTTCTATCTACATACTTATTGTCTTCTGCAATATATAATTGGCTCTCTTTGTCTAACAAAGTCCACACTTCCATCTTGTTGTCTTCTACAAAACGCCATGAGTCTTTCTCCAATTTCCTCTTGATTGCTGCTTCTTTTCGTCTTTTCTTCTTCTAAGTCTCTTCATGATTGATTCGGTGTATTTCATCCTTTCATGTGTATTATCTAATGATATCAATCCTTATCTTGTTGTTCTTCCATTGGTATAGTTATTCTTGCAATACATTATCTTCCAGGAGATAGATATACAAGATATGTATAGAGATGATGCAAACAAGATATGTACAAGAAATAAGAAGAGTATTGTTACATTTAGAAGAAGAAGTCTCTTTCATCCTACTTAGTCTTCTTTGTAGGTTATTTTTCTTCGGTCGTTGATGCTTCATGTTTCTCCTTCCTTTTCTTTAGCTCGGGATAATGATTCTTGTAGTGACCATACTTTTGACAGTTGAAGCATTGTATTTCTGAAATGTCTTTCTCTTGATTTGGCTTCCTTCTTGAGCCAAACTTCCTTTTGTTCTTGAAATTCTTGAATCTTGCTATGAAGCCCTAATCATCGTACTTATTTTGGGGTTTCTCTTTTGCACTGATCCTGGATTCTTATTGAGCACAAAAAGTCCAAAGTTCTTCAAATGTAGGATACTCTTTTCTTGTGTTCATTCTTGCGGCAAATGCATCCCATGTCTTGGGAAGACCATTGAGTACTATGTTTACCAATTCCTTCTCTGAAATGATCTCTTCAATAACTTTTAGTTGATAACTTAACTAGGAGATCCTTGCAAAGTATGATGTTATGCTATCCTCATCATTCATATTCATGTCACAGAGCTCATTCTTCAAACTCATAACCTGTCCAATGTTTCTAACCGAGAAGAGATTTGTTATGGCATCGTACATCTTCTTCGATGCATCAATATGGGAGATGTAGGGTATCAAGTGGTCTTTTATATATTCCACTATGATACTCATCTCTTTGATGTCACCGTCTCTGAACTTCTCCACAACTGCAACGTTTTGTGGTTCCTTCTCTTTTCCTTCTTCAAACTCTGGTTCCAAGATCTTTCCTTTCACGATATCCAACACTTTATTCTTGGCAAGGATGAGGTCAATCCTCATCTTCCATGCTCTGAAGTTAGAGGCTCCATCTAACGTGTTCTCTGACTTCATAGAATAATTCATGGCTACTTTTACTTAGTCAAACCCTAGATTTGACCACAAACTCAAACTTGACGTCTTGGCTTGCTGAGAGTACCAAGAGATGTGCTAGGCTAGGTTGCACTGATATTTCTAGAGATTAGGGTGTCTCAACAAGAGGATTAGGGTTTCTTCAACTGCACCTGCTAGTAACCATAGTGATAGTTATTTGGTGATTTCTCCTGCTAGAAACCCTAGTGGCAGTTCTTAAACGAGCTTAATATCCTTCTGGCTATGTTTCCTTCCAGCGGTTAGACTGAATGAAGGAAGTGTGGGCCCATAACCTGTTAGAATATAATGGATGTGCTCTTTTTACCATTGACATTATCGCTATTATCACCCAACCATAGGTCGAATCCACCCTCTGAGCACCTTAACCTTGACAGAGAATCACTCCAGAAGAAAACCCTAGGCTAGATAGCCAAACAAAGGGTAGTGCACCTTTCCCCAAGGATAGTGCACCAATAAGAGTTGATTAGATAGTCCAAACCCTAAGTAAGAGATAGGCCAAGCCAAACTTGATCTACTAGCTACAATAGCTACAATGGCAACTCTCCTCAAACCCGCGCTCAAGACTGGGCACTACAATGTGCACAAGTTGTTGCTCTAGAATTTTGAGACTGCTTGCTAGAATGAGAACTAGCCTCCTGTATTTATACTAATTCTGGCTAACCGCCTGGGCCAACTTCTCATTCTGGGTATCTTTCTGTTCAGTATATATTATTATTTCTGTCCAACTTCTTCTCTTGGAGGCTAATAACCTAATATAAATTATCTTCTTGAGTCGACAATTCTTCTATGGTTATTAGCCAACTCATTATGGTTTCTTCTTTCTTCCCGGAGTATTCTATCCTCGTCATGTTTACACGTGGAGGTAAATACCTCTCACAACTACCATAATATCAACATCTTGTTGGTGATGGGGTTTTTGGGAGTGGACGGGGCATCTCCTGGTGTCTCGTGCCTCTCCATCAATCTTTTGGAATTATTTTTGTTGGTGGATATATGTCGTTTGAGTCTCTTTTTTTCCTCACCGTAGTATTTTTGGTGACCTCGTTCTCTTCTTTTTCTACTAGTTTGTTCAGGGCCTAATGCATTTTCAGGTTTTTCCCCTGATGTTGTGGTGGCTAGGGGGTCTTTTTTCTCCTCTTGGGTTTTGGAGATTTCTGTAAGGATGTAAGGAACTATTTTATTGTAGTATCTGGTTTGATCAGATGCACCACACATAAATGGAGGAATTGCTTGTGAAATACCTTCTTAACCATTACATGACTAGTTAGAAGCTATCAGACTACATCAATAGCAAGTTTAAATGTGTGAATCCATTTTCACCATGGAACAAATTATACTGACTTATAGCTACATCATAGATGGCTTTGTGACTTGATTAGTGAAAAGAAAACAAATATGAGATAAAAACAAGCCAATGGG
>ML783281.1:233048-243897 GCA_009831015.1 Picea engelmannii
CTTATGTGACTATGGAATAGCTAGATGAAGCTTTCATAAATGAAATGAAGTATTTTTTGTAGGGAAAATGAGTTAGGGAACTTGAATCCTTATACCTAAACCCAATATTTCAAGATGAAGAGGGGGAGATAAAACCTTCGAAACAAAGGGCCACACACCTCTAGGAAACAATTGTTTCCACCACCATGAAACTCCTCGAGAACCACTTACAATCTTTAGATGAAGATATTGTAACACACTTTTGGTGGTGAAGTTTCCTAGTTAAGTTCATGTTCAAGGTGTAACACATGTACAACCAAGAGGATAATTTGAATGTGACACTCTAGCATCTAGATGGGGTTGCTCATACTTTGGGAGAAAGATAGATTGGTAAAACATTTAAAGGGGATTTTAGCAATTTTGTAGACATGCATTAACTCAAATAGCAGATTGCAACTCGGATGAGCCAAATGAAATTTGACTCATGCATTTTTCTAGAGGGACATGCATATTAAATAATTTAGTGAGAAGTTCCAAGTTATCAAGTCTAAGGCCAAGTTTCCCCCATATAAAAGGTGGGATATTTATATTTATGATCTATGGTTCTATCATTCAAAGACAAGGTTCTAAACCTAGATGGTGATGCAATATGAACGAAAACTAAAAACTAGTACCATATAGAATATTAATATATAGGATATACGAACTTGCAAGTTTGGCTATCTAGCCTAGGGTTTGCTTCCTAGGTGATTCTCTGTCAAGATTAAGGTGCTCGGAGGGTTTCTTTGGCCTATGGTTGGGTGAAAATAGTGATATTGTCAATCGTAAAATGAGCACATCCATTATATTCTAATAGGGAGACTTGGTATTTTTGAGGCTACAACCTTACATATAGTCCTCATTGAAAAGGAGTGGGGCAGAGAAACTGAAGCCAAGATTTTATGGCCCTTACAAGATTAGTAAGTGAGTGGGGGAGGTGGCTTACAATCTTGAGTTTCCAAAGGGTAATAAAATTTATAATGTGTTTCATGTGTCATGCCTTAAAAAGGATTTAGGACAACTAATTACTACTTCCATGGAGTTACCCCTATTAGATGAGGAAGGTCAGTAGTATGATATCTCTCGCAAATGATTCTTGCAACTCAAGTTTTATGATCCAATCCCATTTATGGATGTTGAGATTGAACATAACGAAACCTTTCTCATATTTGATTCTATCAATGTTAAAAATTTAATGGTTGTTAAATAAGTACATGTGACTATCAAGCCTATTGTGTAATATTACCTGAATTTTCCCAACATTGAAATAAGGCTCAGATACAACACTATGGAATCCCCATTCATGACATAAGGAGACATGATCATGTCATTAAAATCTCAACCCTCAAGAGACTATCTCACCATAATAACACAAATGTGCTCTTCCATGGAGGCCCAAAATTTATTTAAATGTATGTATAACGTCCAATAGTAAAAATGAAACAAAATTAACAAGAATGGATTAATATATTTAATTGCAATCAAGTGTCATTTTGAATTAAGCATAACCACACACAACATGCATAATCCATGTAAATTTATAATAGAAAATATTATTCAACGCTGACCTTTCCTCTTTCATTTTCGATATTTTCCTTATCACGATTTCGGTGATCGCGATGTCGAGAAACTCGTCTCCTCAACTCCCAAATCTCGATTTGCTGAAACTATGATACACTCGCGAGCTTTGACTTTCAACGCCACTTCACTTCTATCGGGACTTCAGACTTCGCGATATCGCGAATCCTGATGTAAAAGTCTCGAGACTTCACCCCACGAAACCCCGAAACCATCAACTAAATTTACTTCTTGTCGAGAGTGTGCCACCTGTCCCCTTGCTGACTTCGCTATGGCCCACACAATCCCTTTAGCTTTCAGGACTTTGCGTTTCATGATTTCATGATCCCCGTTGCAAGGTTTACGGAACTTTGACCTACGAAATCCTGATATAGAACCCACGTGTAAATCCAACAGCCCTGTGGCTTGGATCTACGATCCTACTCCTCCTGAGCTTACAACCTTTTAGGAATAATCGTCGTATCTTCCCTGCTCCTCTGTGAGATCTAACGGCCCATGGGACTTCGCAAATTCGCCTCAGAGAATTCTGACAGTCCGTTCTTCCTCTGAGAACTCATCCTCCTGTGGTTTGACGTTGCTATGCCTTTCTTCGACCACTTTGAAGGCTTCAAATCCTTATAAACTTCCAAACTCCTAGTCTTTCAGAAACATCTTGCACGCACTCCTTGCAATAGACTTTCAAACACTTCCAAGTGTTGAAATCCTTCAACTCTGCGCACACCTACAACAACAGTCTCTCAATGCTTCACTCAGGTCCACAACCCTGAAACTTCACTCGGCCTATGCACTCCTTGCACGGCTCCTGTGCCAAACTACACTTCTGCGGAAATGAGAACAAAAGCTTTCTCTCCTGAGCTTTCAGAGACAAACCTCTGAATACCTTGTCGATGCACTCCTTGCAGACAATTCAACTGCACTCCTTGCAGGAACTCTTGCTCAGATAGAGAAACAATCGAAACTCATTCCTCTCCTCTTTCCTCTCAGATTTCAAACATTCAACAAGAAATCATTCATACATAGCATAAAAGCAATTGCATGACAGAAAGAGTAAAAACATTCATGGGCATAACATTCAAAGATGCATACACAGAGAATATATGAACACCATGAGTCTGAATCACAACTTTCTTGTATTAATTCAAAACTTTTGTACATGGAGTCTGCTACACAACTCTCTGCTTCTCCTCTATGCTCTTCATACACTAATGTTGCTTATGTTACAATACACAATGAGGGTGTCTATTTCTTGTTTCCCTCTTGCGCTCTAAAACTGTCTAATCTACACATTCAATTCTACCTACTTACATTAACTACTATAAATGCCTTCTACCTACTAAGGACGAGAGAAAATCACTCAAGGTCCGTTTACATTTTACAAGTGCACTTCTTCTTAATGACTTCATTTAATATTGTGCAATAACTTCAAGGTGATTCCAAAATTTGTGCTGGGAACTTTTCCAGCTGTCTGATTGTCTCCGCGCTGGCTTACTTGAGATGCTCCTACATCATACTTCCTGGCTTGAAAATTTTCATGGGCTCCTATCCATGAGCTCTCACACGGTGTGTCCATGCTTCTGTATCTCTGCTTCATTCTCCCAACTGGCATCTTCAATTGGATGGTTTTTCCATTTGACCAAATACTCAAAGTATTACTTTCGCCTAGTCTTCTTTCTCACTCTTTTATCCAGTATGCGCTCCATCTGTGTCTTATCTACAAATGGCATCTACTTTGTCCAATGGATCACTGGTTGCTCGTCTCTTGTCTCTACTTCCTCAACCTTATATGGGTACAAATATGAGATGTTGAATATCGGAGGAATTCCGATCCCATCGGGTAATTCAATCTCGTAAGCATTTGCCCCAAATTTCTTCAATACATTACATGGTCTGATTTTCTTCATCTTTAGCTTATTATATGTTCCTCTTGGGAACCATTCTTTCCTTAAATGTGCCAAAATCAAATGACCAACCTCGAATTGAAGTTGTCTCTTGTGTCAATCAGCTATGCACTTATATTCCTGACTTGAATTTTGCAATCGCTGCTTCACTTGGCTGTGAAGTTCTTTTATCGCCTCTGCGAATTCTTCTGCACAAGCACTCCTAGTTGCAATCTGTTCTAAATTTCTCAGCTCAGAAATTCCTCTCGGATGCATGCCATAAACAATCTGAAATGGAATCTTCCCTGTGCTTCTATTAACAGAGTCATTATAAGCAAATTCTGCCTATGGTAATATGTTGTCCCACTGGTTGTGGTGTTCTGTCACCAAGATTCTCAGTAAGTCTCCCAGACTTCTGTTCACTACTTATGTTTGTCCATCCGTCTGAGGATGATAAGTTGAACTAAATGATAAGTTAGTCCCCAGCTTCTTCCATAAGTTTCTCCAAAAGTGCCCTATGAATTTTGTATCTCGATCCGAAACTATGCTTCTCGGTAAGACATGGATTCGAATGACTTCTTTGAAAAACAAATTTGCAATGTGAGTTGCGTCACTGGTCCTCTGACATGGAATGAAGTGTTCCATCTTGGAAAATCTATCCACCACCACAAAGATTGAGTCAAATCCTCTTTGCGTTCTTGGCAACCCCAATACGAAATCCATGCTGACTGCATCCCATGGCCTTTCAGGTATGGGAAATGGTAGATAAAACCCTGCATTCTGTCTTCTTCCCTTTGAATGCTGGAAAATTCTGCATCTATCCACAAATTTCTTGACATCTACTCACATTCCCAGCCAAAAATATGACTCATTCAACTTTGTGAACATCTTGTCATGACCAAAGTGCCCTGCCAATCCTCCACTGTGTTTATCCTTTAGCAAGTTCTCCCTCATGGAGCATTTCAGAATACACAATTGATTACCTTTAAACAGTAATCCTTCCTGGATCATATATTCTGTCCATTGGCTTCTATCCCTGAGAATTGGATTCTTAGCTGCTTCATATGCCTCCTTAAAATCCTGATCTTCTACGTACATGTCCCTGAGATCATCAAAACCTAACATTTTGACTTTGAACTCCTGCAATAGAAAACACTTCCTGCTCAAAGCATCAACAAATTTGTTAGTAGTACCAGAAATATGTTTAATCACAAAAGTGAAATTTTTCATATATTCCACCCATTTGATGTGTCTCTGATTCAACTTTTCCTATTGAGTCACAAATTGCAATGCATGATTGTCACTGTATAGGACAAACTCTTTCAGGATCAAGTAATGCCTCCATTTCTTCAATGCCTATATGATAGCATAAAACTCCTTATCATAAGTGGAGTACTTCACTTTCGCTTCATTCAACTTCTCGTTCAAGTATGCTATTGGCCTGTCTTCCTGACTCAAGACTGCCCCAATTGCAAATCCACTTGCATCACATTTCACTTGAAATGTCTTTTGGAAATCCGGCAACACCAAAACTGGTTGTTTCGTGATCTTCCTCTTCAACAGATTAAAACTCTTCTCAGCCTCTTTTGTCCAGTGAAAAGACTTGTGTCTCTTCTTCACTGTATCCATCATCGCTGCGCTAATTCCACTAAAATTCCTGATGAATTTTCGATAGAAACTAGCCAACCCGTGAAAACTTCTCACCTCAAAGGTATTCTTCGATGATGGCCAATTCTTGATTACCTCCACCTTATCTGGATCCATCCTCAGCTCATCTGCAGAAATAATAAATCCCAAGTAGATGAGATCTATCTTCATGAATGAGGATTTCTTCATGTTTATTAATATCTTCTCCTGTTGTAATCTCTACATCACTGTAGTCAAATGCTTCAGATGCTCTGCCACTATTTTACTGAAAACCAGTATGTCATCTAAATACACAATGACAAATTTTCCGATGAACTCCCTCAGGACTTCGTTCATCAACCTCATGAAGGTACTCGACGCATTTGTTAAGACAAATGACATAACAAGCCATTCATACAACCATTCATTGGTTTTGATTTTTTTTTTCCACTCATCACCTTCTCTCATGAGGATTTGATGATAACCGCTTTTCAAATCAATCTTCAAAAAATACTTTTCTCCACTCAAGCAATCCATCAGATCATCCATCCTTGGCAATGGAAATCTATACTTGATGGTTATCTTATTAATCACCCTCGAGTCAGTACACATCCTCTAGCCTCTGTCTTTCTTTGGACTGAGTACTGTCGGAGCAACACATGGACTCAAGCTTTCCCTAACCAAACCTTTGTCTAACAACTCCTGGACTTTCCTTTTAACCTCTTCATTCTCTTGCGGCATCAATCTATACACGGCTTTGTTTGGAAAATTGGCTCCTAGTATGAGATCAATATGATGACTCACACTTCTAATCGGTGGCAACAAATGAGGTAGTTCGTCGACTACTATATCAGCAAACTCTTCCAATAGTTCCTGAACCTCCTCTGGTAAATCATCTATTCTTGTGCTGGTCAAAACAATCTTCGGTTTCCTGATCACAATGAATTGTGGTTCTTCCTTCTTCTTAACCTCTATAAGAAGTTCCTTCCCACTCATGAGAAGTACAGTGTTGTTTACTTTCGTTTTCACCTCCTTATCCTTAAATGGAAGAAACATGTGAGTCCTCCCATTCTTCTCTAGAGTGTATGTGTTCATTCTCCCATCATGAATCACATTTATGTCATATTGCCATGGTCTACCCAACAATAGATGACAAACATCCATAGGAATGACATCACATAATATTTTATCATTATATCCTCCTATCTTAAATTAAACTAAACATTGTTTAGTGACAGTTACCTGATGTTCTTTTTGTAGCCACAAAACTCTCTATGGGCTTGGATGATCAATCGTCTCCAGCTCCAGCTTTTCTACCATCTCTGTCAAAACGATATTATCTAATATACCACTGTCCACAATGACCTTGCATACCCTATCCTTGGTCTTGCAAGCAGTCTTGAAAAGTATGGTCCTTTGGACTATGCTCTCCACCTCCTTCTCTGGTGTCAAAAGAACTTTTCGCATCATCAACGATCTTCCGCCTTCAGCGTCTTCTGCCTCAACATCTCGCCTCTGTTCCTCAGTGATGTGAGCTTCTCCACTCTCTTTCTTCTTATCTGGACACTCATAAGACTTGTGCCCATTCTTACTGAATGTGAAGCATGTTATTACTCCACCTCTTCCTCTTCCTCTACCTCTAGTACGAGGAAAAGTATTGTTGTCAGTATAATCTCCTCTCTACTCAGTATGTTTCCCCTGTTGTTCAACATATTTCCCTCGCTGTGAGATTCCACCTCTCTCATTTCGATTCGGAGGCTTCTTCCAGTCTTCCTTGGGCTTCTGATATTTATCCTAGGAAACTGATTTTCCTCTGGGATGACTTCTACCTCGACCTCTCTGACCCTGCTTTCAGCTCAGCTTCTCTTCAGCCTTTAGAGCCATCTGATAATCATATTCCACTGTTCGGATGGTTACCATGCTCATCTCATCCTGGATATCATATCTCAGGCCATTCATGTATCTGGCAACTTTTTCATCATCGCTCTCCCGATGACCTACCCTAATGTTCAACTTGTAGAATTCTTCAGTGTATTCTTTCACTATCATTAGCTTTTGTCTCGGGTTTTGCATTCTCCTGAATAGAGAAATATGATAATCCCTAGGGATGAATTTTACCTTCATCTTCGTGATCATTCTATCCCAGCTCCTAATTTTTTTCTTGCCTTTGCAGCATCTGTCAGCTTGTAGTTCATCCCACCACAATGTTGCATGTCCTTTCAATCTTGTGACAGCATGCTTGACTTTCTTTTCCTCTTTGACATATTCATAGTCAAAGTATGTGTCTAGGGCTCTAATCCAGTCTAGAAGCTCCTCTGCATCCATATTTCCTTCATAAACTGGAATGTCCATCTTCGCTCTCGCACCCATTCTTGCAATAGCTCTGATCAAGCATTCATTTGTTGCATCTTCAGCTACAACTTCTTCTTCATGTTCAGCCTCAATTTCACTCTTGGAATCACTGAGATCCCCAGCACTGACTGTGCATCTTTGGTTTGTCTCCATGTCTTCAATTCTAGCTCGTAGATCATGCATCTCTCTCTCCATGGTTGGATCTGTCATTTGCCTGCCTCTTCTTCTCGGCATTTCCCTATCCTCTAGTGGATTGGGTGTTTGCATGTCCCTTCTCTTTGGCGGCATGGTGAATTCTTCTTTTTCTCTACTACAGAAAGCAAAGAACCTTACTATGCTCTGATACCACTTGACGTCGATGCCCACAACCTCTCAACCCGCAGGTCGGAAGGTCCACATCAACACAGGATCTTTATCTTACACCGGTTCGAAGAGATTTGCACTGGCTCTTCTATTTTCCTTTCGAAAAATCTACACCCACAACAAATCCTCGTGGGATCCCCTCTTTGAACTTAGGAGATCAGATTTCGCGCTTTTGTGAGTCCGTAGGTCGAGCGTTGGTCTCTTGAATCCCCGAAACCCGAAAACTATCAACGTTGACCTTTCCTCTTTCCTTTTTGGGATTTTCCTTATCGCGATTTTGGCAATTGCGATGTCGAGAAACTCGTCTCCTCGACTCCCGAATCCCGATTTGTCGAAACTATGATACACTCGTGAGCTTTGACTTTCAATGCCACTTCACTTCTGTTGGGACTTCGGACTTCGCGATATCGCGAATCCTGATGCAAAAGGCTCGGGACTTCACCCCATGAAACCCTGAAACCATCAACTGAATTTACTTCTTGTCGAGAGTGCACCACATGTCCCCTTGCTGACTCCACTGTGGCCCACACAATCCCTTTAGCTTTCGGGACTTCGCATTTCATGATTTCGTGATCCCCATTGCAAGGTTTACATAACTTCAACCTACGAAATCCTGATATAGAACCCATGTGTAAATTCAACGGCCCTGTGGATTGTATCTACGGTCCTACTCCTCCTGAGGTTAGAAACTTTTAGCAATAATCGTCGTATCTTCCCTGCTCCACTGTGAGATCTAACAGCCCACAGGACTTCGCGAATTCGTCTCAAAGAATTTCGATCATCCGTTCTTCCTCTGAGAACTCATCCTCCTGTGGTCTAACATTGCTACGCCTTCCTTCAACCACTTTGAAGGCTTCGAATCCTTCTGAACTTCCCAACTCCAAGTCTTTCAGAAAACTCTTGCACACACTCCTTGCGGCAGACTTTCAAACACTTCCAAGTGTTGAAATCCTTCAACTCTGCGCACACCTGCAGCAGCAGTCTCTCAATGCTTCACTCAGGTCCACAATCCCGAGACTTCGCTCGGCCTATGCACTCCTTGCACGACTCCTGTGCCAAACTACACTTCTGCGGAAATGAGAACAAAAGATTTATCTCCTGAGCTTTCAGAGATAAACCTCTGAATACCTTGTCGACGCACTCCTTGCGGACAATTCAACTGTACTCCTTGCAGGAACTCTTTCTCAGATAGAGAAACAATCGAAACACATTCCTCTCATATTTCCTCTCAGATTTCAAACATTCAATAAGAAATAATTCATACATAGCATAAAAGCAATTGCATGACAGAAAGAGTAAAAACATTCATGGGCATAACATTCAAAGATGCATAAACAGAGATTATATGAATACCATGAGTCTGAATCACAACTTTCTTGTATTAATTCATAACTTCTATACACGGAGTCTGCTACATAGCTCTCTGCTTCTCCTCTATGCTCTTCATACACTAATGTTTCTTATGTTACAATACACAATGAGGGTGTCTATATCCCGTTTTCCTCTTGCCCTCTAAAACTGTCTAATCTACACATTCAATTCCACCTACTTGCATTAACTACTATAAATGCCTTCTACCTACTAAGGACGAGAGCAAATCGCTCAAGGTCTGTTTACATTTTACAAGTGTTCTTCTTCTTAATGACTTCATTTAAGATCGCGCAATAACTTCAAGGTGATTTCAAAATTTGTGTTGGGCGCTTTTCCTGCTGTCTGATTGTCTCTGCGCTGGCTCACTTGAGATGCTCGTGCATCACTTACCCTTCTTTGCTTAATAGCCCCTCATGGATATGCATCCCTTCTAGTGCCCTTCAATATAGGAAAAAATAATTTAATTTGTCGAAGGCCTTAAATTGGGAATAATTTGGAAGAATATAACTTCACTCTCAAGCAACCAATGCCTATCAATAGCCTATGGGTGAAGGTTTACTAACTCACAGAGCCTCTATAGTAATCTACAAACTCTCTACCTCTTCCCCAAAATCTTCAAATTCCCCTTTCAGGATGTTAATATTTGGTAATCCTCAAATTTCTAGTTAATAACAAGAGAAGAACACAACATGGAAGTTCGATAGCTTTGAATATGAGAAAAGTGAAAATGAATTAACATTAACTGACTTGAAAGTATAACAGTGAATTGGGTTGAATGAAGTACTATGATTCTATTAAAAATTACTCCACTAATTAATTCCATATGATATAATTAAATTATTTAAATAATTTTTAAATATAATTATTCCCCTAATTAATTCTATATGATATAGTTAAATTATCTAAATAATAATAATTATTATTATTATTATTAGCCAAACCAAACACCAAACACCAAATTGGTGTATAAGACCCCAAAATGATTTAAATTATCAAAAATTATTTAAATATAATTTTAAATAATTTAAATAAAACATGTTCATAACTACTCAAAATCAAAATCAAAATCTTATGAATTAAAAAATTAATATATTTCCATAATGAAAATAAATATCATATAATGTGGTTTATTAATGGACAAATCCAAGTTACTTTCTCGTCGGGCTAGAAATTAGGTTACCATTGGTCATGCCTAACGTCTACACATTATATATTTAACTCCACTTTCATATTTTTAACTTGCTTCGTTCACTTTCATGTTCGCAGCTTTATGTCTGGTAAATCTTTGGCTGAACTTGATCAGGAAATAGGCGTGTTTGAAGTGCTCTAATGGAGGTTATTCCAGACGATCTCGTTCGAAAGTGCTTGCAAAGAGTGCGTTATGCGTCACACGATGACTTGAAAGCTGTGTGCAGAAGATGGGAGGCTATCGTGGGTAGCCCTGAGTTCTATGCGGACAGAAAGATATCTGGAACGAGCGAGCAACTGCTGTGCTTGATCCACAGAGATCCAAGGGCTCAACTCGCCTTCGTAATAACGGTTCATGACCCTGTCAACGGCACCTGGAAAAGGCTACCTCCCATTGATGATCCCCTCTTTGCTGGAATAACAGCATGGTCTCAGTGCGTTGCTGTGAACAGGAAGCTGGTTCTTATAGGTGGATT
>ML783281.1:244724-263780 GCA_009831015.1 Picea engelmannii
TGGAGAAGTTTTGCGGTTGCTTGTTCTTCTTCCGGTGAGTTGTACGCTTTCAGTGAACGACAACAACAGGTGATGAAGTATGATGGTGGAAAACAAGTTTGGACTGTTGTAGCTTCTCTTCCGCGACATATTTACCTCTTTAAGTGTGCTACACAGTGCGGTGACCATATTTTTGTAACCGGGATGGACAACCCCGGTAAACACATCTCATATCTGTTTAAGCCGTCAACGGGGCAATGGAGTCAAGTTAACAGTGATGGTGACGAAGGTTCTGGGGGCGTGATCGTATCTGCAGCAACAACCGTGGAGATTTGAACGTCATTAGTGAAATAAAGCGATTTTGTATAATATAGTAATATTTTCATGTTTTTTTTGTAAGCCATGTAAATTTGGACAATTGGACAAAATGGCCATGTAAAATTGGACATTTGGACAAAATAGATTGTGGTGTTTAAATATTGCATTTCAGTTATGTTTAGATCTTGCGGCTTGCTGAATAATGATTTGTTTTAATTTATTTTATGGAGAAATGTCCAAGGATCCTTATAATATTTTCAATGAGACTGTATCAAAGAGTCTTATTGCAAGGCATTAAAATATTTCATATGTCCAAATAAAGTGTCGTATTGCATACAGATTGTTTGGTATTATCGTATTTTGAATCTTGTCATTAAATTTATATATTCATTTTGATCTTCAACTCTGGCATTATACACTAAACATAGACGATTATTTTTACTTTAGACATGAAACCTAATTTACTACATTTCATTGATTATGTATGGAGCTTTTACGATATAATATGTTTAGTATCACCGTGGTCTGAGTTAAAGGTTATGATATTTTATTTTCGACGTACCACCTACATTAAATGTCAAGGAGATGGATAAAAGGTCAATCTATCCAATGAAAATTTGTCAAAAAGAGAAGTGCTACATATATTTTTAACTTTACCTCCTGTTAATGTTGCTCTTCTAAACTTTTGTAAGACTTACTAGATTTGCCTGGTCATGTGCTCTCCCTTTCTGGTTTTATGTTTCTCGATGATAAAGTAGTTCTCTGGTTTTATGTGTTCAATGCTTTGGTACTTGGATGATACGTTTACAACACAATAAAAATAAACTTGGAACTTCACTAATGTACGATTCAGTAAACACTTCCTTCCCTTGCTTTTACGGTGGATATGTCTTGGCCTAACAATGGAGGAGAAATTCAAGAACAAATATGAGTAATTCTAGAATTGAATCGAATTAGATATTTTCTTGTTATAACACACTTGAGGATCACACTAGAATCAAATTCTTCTATACATGCTTGCAAATTGATTCCACCTATGTTGAGATATAACAAATCATCTATATGTACTTTCACACCATTKTTTTGTGTGGATGGGTATATAGTGGGAATGAATCTACTTTCTTAGGTTAGGTTTATTTAGGTATTGGTATATTTTTTTTTGGATAGAGTAATTGAAAGTAAAAAAATTATGCTTTCAATTGACATGTGACATTTAAGAAAAAAATAATTTCAATGTRGTTATAAATAAAATATTTCTATGTCCACCTATTTTAATATTATATAGAGAGAGAAAGTTAACATTTAAAAAATGTTTTAACATCCACCTTCCTTAATAATTGTATATCAATTTTATATAGAGAGAGTAATTGAAAGTAAAAAAAWTTTATATCAGTTGAGGTATGTTCTATGATTGCATCATGTTGTTTACTGATGCAAAAAAACATATAAACACATTAGTAAAACCCTAAGCGTAACTATAAGCAATTTGTTTATTGAAATACCACAACCATAAAAAGTTTTAAAAGACACCAAAACCATGATGATCCTGGCATAATGTCTTGGGATCATTATAGTGGTATCAAAGCTTAAATCCTACCATCCTGAGGGGTCTTTCATAGGGATAAATGGATAGTTGGAAGGAAATGGATAAGATAGCCTTGGAGATGACATGCTTGGAGATAACATATTCCGGCCTTAGTGAGGAAAATAGGGCTCTCATAACCTTTCTTTGGTATGTAGCCTTTAGAAAGCCGAGTTGGAGAAAAGAGGATATATTACACGGGATCATCATAGTATATAAAAAGAAAAAAGAAGCAGATAGATGGATGGAAGAACAGAGGATCCCCACACCCATTAGGAGCACACAACCTTGCTATAGCTGCAAGGGTTCATGGGAACCAGATGATAGTAGCAGGTTGAGTGGATAGGAGGATACAACTTCTCACACTGGATACATTATGATTTAGAGGGAGCTAGCAGTTGAGGATGATGTCAAGTTATGTATGGATAGACCCAGTGGCACAATAGACAACAGGAAGTTCAACACTTTATCTTTTGCAGAGATTGTCGTTGAGGATTTTTGTGATGGAACTAGCAGTGAGAGGCATGAGATGGTACCTCAACATGACTATGATCAGGAGTCACACCACTTAGCAGGATAGTTGAGAGTTAGTGAGGCTATTATCATGAAAACCACTAGACGTTTTGATGACATACATGCATTAGTGGTCGATTACTGTTTGGAGGCATCATTGGCACATGGTAGTTTAGATGAGGGATTTTCCATGGAGGACTTTCATACTCTCAGGGAAAGAGTATCAATGATGAGGACCGACTACCAACAATTATTGACTAACAGGGACTACCTATTGAGGATTGGTGACATGTATCATGAGAATCTAAGGGAACAGGAGTTGGAGGTAGAGAGACTCACTCAAGAGTTGGAGAGCACTCGAAGATTCTTGAGAGGCACACAGACAACCATTCAAGAATCAGAGTCTAGGTCAAACAAACCTCTTGAGGAGATTTGTTAAAGATCCACTTCATCTGTCTTACTTGACACCCATATATATCATCCAGTCACCTTGCTAGGAGATGTTGATGATCTAGTAGAGGAGCACTAGTTGATGGAGGACACTTCCATTTGTTTTCCCAGAGTAGTTGATCTCCATGTAGAGTTTGATCCAAGAGTACGCCCAGAACCTACGATACAGCAGGAATCTACAGTAGACGACATGAGTATGCTAGAGCATACAATGGTGAGTGATATATCACGGGGGCATGTCATGATGTATGGTGGGATTCATAGGGGTGTATTGCCTTGCAGGGAGGTGACACACTTAGGGGAGTATGCAGATGCCACTCCTTGGAGGCAACAGATAGTTATGAGACCTCACCTTCACCATTTTAGCAGTAGCATGGGGGATGAGAGATGGATATTGGTTTACCAGTAGATAGAGGAGTTACGTCCATTTGTACCTGATGATTGGGGTTTAGTGATGACTACAGGAGAGCAGTTATCATGGGTACCAATAGACGTTCTCTTGGTTGAAACCTTGGGATTGACCAAGGAAGATGGTATTTTTTAGTCCTATAGATAGCTACAAATGTTTTTTTCATCCTTTCCTGAGACTTTTATGATAGGCAGTAGCATGAGGAGGGATTGGTCATGGATGAGGACATGGGGAGTGGCTACGCCGATACCACCTGAAAGGAGTATATTTACGACATCCAGCTGGATAAAGGTGGATCATCATAGGAATATAGTTGAGACATGGTGACTGATGATGAGCATCATGACTCTAGAGATAGCAGATGAGCATGAAGGGCTTCTGACATTGATCAGTCTCAAACAAGAGTAGTTAGAGGAGATTGGAAGTGATAAACTTCCAAGTTTACCATGGGATCTGGGGGTTTATTTGACTAGCAAGATTTTTGACTACAGGGTGACCGAGGTTGTGCCAGAGAGCCACATATGCCACCATGGGTTGGTTTGGATTTGGCGTACAGGGATTTGTCTGATGGAGCGAGGCAACTTTTTACTTTTGGTCATGATGATCAGATGTGGAGATGGTTGGACTGGTACTTATTCTATAGAGATGTATTTACTGATAAAGATTCTAGACAGTAGGTCCAATGGTCATAGGTATTTTAGCTAGAGGACCCAGGAGAGGAGGATTGAGGATGCATGCAAGGGGCAGATAGTCATAGTCAGAGTAGTGTAGGGCCAGGATGTTGATCTTCGACAGAGGCTAGCATGGGACCTAGAGATTACAGGAATGAGAATTACACTGACTAACAGGGGAGACTAGACCATTGCAGGGGAAAATTATTCTAACTTTCCATTGAGCTTCAGTGTTGAGAAGAGCGCATCACTTGCGGGTGCCTCACGGAGGCCTTGCACCACCTCAGTCGGGAATCAACATGAGTAGTTGATGGAGGCCATATGGATATTGTTAGAGACTTGGTGTATGGGTTCATTCTAGGATGAGGCCATGTGTCATATGCAGGAGACTACCAGAGTTGATATATTTCAGGGTTATGCTTCCCAGGGGCTAGCAGTTCATGACTTGATATGGGACCCAAGGGGTAGAGTACATGAGTGTTCATATTTGGATGGGTTCTATTATGTATCCCACAGGTGGACATGGGATCCTTGTATTTTATTTGAGGGGATTTCGTTATTTATTGAGGAGAAGCAATTTTCTAGCAGGTATGACTGTAATGTCCTTGC
This sequence comes from Picea engelmannii, assembly GCA_009831015.1. Classification (NCBI taxonomy): domain Eukaryota; kingdom Viridiplantae; phylum Streptophyta; class Pinopsida; order Pinales; family Pinaceae; genus Picea; species Picea engelmannii. Next base: position 249,256 of record ML783281.1, read on the forward strand.
TTTGGGACATCATCATAGTGCAGAGGTTTATGATGACCAAAGTAGCCATATGAATGTTATAGTGAGTACAAAGGTTATTGAGAGACATTCTGGGGTCCAACTTGCATTATTCATCATATGTCATCATTATGAGCCATTCTGCACAGGTTGGATTTGATTCTGTTGCATTCCGACGATTTCCATGATTTTGACTATTTTGGGCTATAAGTTAATTAAATTCACTTAAGAGATCATTTTGGGCACATTACTTGGAGGAACCTCTCAGTGTAATAGCTCATTGTAATTGGGAGGAGCAACATTATAGGATGGGATAGTGAGAAGTGAATTTCAGTGGCCAAGGAAGCCACAAGGAGAGATAAGGTGTTTTTCAGAGGTAAAAAGGATAAATAATTAATTAAAGTGATTTAATTAATTAAATAAATATTAATAAAATGAAAGTCACTTTGGAGGGACAAGGTGAGCCCAAAATTATAAAAGAAATGCAAGGGCCTCTACTCATTCATTCATGTATGTTTATCTTTTGGATTTATGGATTCTAGCTAGAGGGGCCATCTCTTGGGGGTTTTGAGGGTTTTGACTTAACAAACCCTATAGGACTATTCAGTGGTAAAAGGTTCCACCTAGATTGTCCCAATCTTGGTCTAGGAGATGCAATACTCTCCCACACCATTCTAGTTCCATATCTACTCAGTTGCAAGAGGATTCTACATCAGTTACATGTGCAGATAGAGAGAGGGCACACCAGTTGAGGGTTTCCAGCAAGAAGGGCACACCATCCATTGAGGTAGGATTCATTCTAGCTGAGGAGAAGAGATTTTGGGAATTCCAGGTATTGGTTTTTCCTTGCAGGTACCATAGCGCCATTATTGGATGTTTTTGGAGGCATTCTTTAGAGGATTGATTGGCATTGAGAGAGGGATGATCTCCCTAAGAGGAGGGTGCACCATTATTTGGAGGGTAGATAGATCTAAGGATCTAGTAGGTATTTTTCTCAGTTGAGCACTTGGGTTTTCATTATCGTTCCCCGATCTATCATTCTAGTTGATTGATGGGCTATTGGAGGTCCCTAGGAGAGAGGCCGAATTATTAGGGTTTAAGGCATCCAGGAGGGCACACCATTCCTTGAGGAGGATTAGATCCATAGGGTTGGAGATGGATTTGGAGATTTGAGCACCTGGGTTGTTCGTGCAGTTTCCCCATCTATCATTTGGCATATTTCTTGGGGTGATTGGACACTTTTTGTAGCAAGGATGAATTGTTGAGGAGCTTCAGCTATCCAGTAGGGTGTGGCACATTCTAGCTTGGGGGTTCAACATTCTTATGACCCAGATCTACTTGTGTTCAGTCTCCATTGTGTATCCAGCCTTTAGAGACTTATTTTAGTCATATATTGGAGAATTTTGTAGCATCTCTAGCTTCTATTGTCTATATCCTTAGCCACCTGTTGAGCATTCTAGATCGACATCTTCATTGTAGTAGGTTCTTCTATGATTATGAATAAAATCAGATCTGCAGTGTTTTGGCTTGTCTATCTTCTTATTGATCTTACATATGGTTGAGGTATGTTCTATTATTACATCATCTTGTTTTATGGCTTGTCCTTTTTTATGGTCACCCACATGAACATGCAATAGATGCGAGCCTCCACTCTACGTAACCATCGACGTGACCACAGACTTAACCCCAAAAGGTGTGTCGTGTTTCATGATGTTAGGACTTACATTGCGAGTCACTCTGACTCCTTCGATTCCCAAAACCCCAAAATAGGATAACTGTCTCGACATCCTCCCTTAAATTATTCACTGATGTGACCCTCGGCTGTGACTTGGGGCCCAAGTTTTGAGCACATTGAGATTTCACATATCAGGGGCTTATGAAGTGGAACAAATGAAATTAGAGGGGCCTCACTAGTTGAAACTTGATTCCCTAGATTCAATTCCATCAATGGTTCATCCATCAGAGTCCTGGATTTGGTTTTATTGCAAGTTGCAACTCGCCTCCTCAAGCCATTCACAAACATGCTGGAAATTTGGTCCATGGGCATAAAATCCAAACCGAGAAACATAATGGTGTTCTATAAGCTCCCACACATTTTTTTGGCCAAGGACCACATGATCCTACTACCTACAATCGCTTAGCATAGTGTTCTTGAAAATCAAGCTCTTGTTCAAAAATTGCACTATGCCTCATTGAGCAAAACCCTAGTTCTGGAGATCCTCCATCAAATGTTTTTTTGTTAAATGGAATGATAGTGGAGGGGCCCCACTATCTCAAAATATATTCCTTGGATCTAATGAAATCGACGGTTTGTCCATTTGAGTCCCGATTTGATTTTTATCACGAGTTGCAACTCGCTTATTCAAGCCATTGAAGGACATGTTGGTAATTTGATCCAGGGGCAAAAATCCAAACCGAGAAATATAATGGAGTTCCGTAAACTCCAACATTTTTTTTTCTAAGGCACACATGACCACTCTACCCAAAATCACTTGACACAATGTTCTTGAAAATTGACCACTTGTTCAGAAATTGCACTATGCCTCATTGAGCAAAACCATAGTTGTGAAGATCCTCCATCAAATGATTTTTTGGGAAACAAAATGACCATGGAGGGGCACCACTAGCTGAAACCCAGTGCCTCAGATGAAATGCAATTGACATATTTTCCATCTCAGTCCCGATTTGAGTTTTATCGCGAGTTGTAACTCACCTCCTCAAGCCATTCAAGAACATGTTGGAAATTTGGTACGACTGCACAGAATAAAAATTGAGTAGCATAACGGAGTTCCATAAGCTCTAGCACATCTATTTGGCAAGGGTCCATGGAACCAAACTACCATCAATCTCCTGGAACAATGTTTCTAAAAATCAACCTCTTGTTTAGAAATTGTACTATGCCTCATTGAGCAAAATCCTAGTTCTGGGGATCCTTAATCAAATGCTTTTCCAGGAAATGAAATGATGGTGTAGGGGCCCCACTAGATGAAACCCAGTTCCTTGAATCCAATGAAACCAAATTTTCATCCATCCAAGTCTCGGTTTGATTTTTATCGTGAGTTGAAAATTGCCTCCTAAACCCATTCAAAGACATGTTGTCAATTTGGTACAAGGGCATAAAATACAAAACGAGCAACATAACAAATTTTCATAAGCTCTGACACATTTTATTGGCCAAGGCCCACATGAAAACGCTACCTAAAATTGTTCAACACCGTGTTCTTGAAAATTGACCTCTTTCTCAGATATTGCACTATGCCTCATTGAGGAAAACCCTAGTTCCAGAGATCCTCCATCAAACACTTTTCCAAGAAACAAAATGATGGCAGAGGGGGCCCATTAGTTAAAACTTGGTTCCCCAAATATAATTCAACCAATGGTTCTTTCATTCGAGTATTAGTTTGATTTTTATCGTAAGTTGCAACTCGCCTCCTCAAGCCATTCAAGGACATGTTGGAAATTTTATCCAGGGGAATAAAATCAAAACCGAGCAGCATAATGGAGTTTCATAAGCTCTCGCATGTCTACCTGGCCAAGGCCCATGTGACCACACTACCCATAATCTCTATAAACTGTGTTCTTTAAGATCAACCTCTTGTTCAAAAATTGCATTATGCCTCACTGAGAAAAACCCTAGTTCTGGAGATCCTCCATCAAACACTTTTCCAGGAAATTGAATGACAATTGAAGGGCCCCAATATCTAAAAAATAGTGCCTCAGATCCAATGTAACTGAAGGTTCCTTTTTCCAAGTCATGTTGAGTTTTATTGCATGTTGCAACTCGCCTCCTCAAGAAATTCATGGACATCTTGGAAATTTGGTCTAGGGGAATAAAATACAAATTGTGGATCATAACATAGTTTTGTAAGATCCCACATGTCTCTTTGGACAAGGCCCGTGTGACCATGTTATCTATAATCTCCCAACATCATTTTCTTTAAAATCAACCTCTATTTCAAAAATTACACTATGCATTATTGAGAAAAACTCTATTTACGAAGATCCTCCATCAAATTATTTTATAGGCAATGGAATGAAAACAAAGAGACCACACTAGTTGAAAATTAGTTCCCAAGATCCATTGCAATCAAGAATTCATCCATCTGAGTCTCGGTTTGAGTTTTATCGTAATTTGAAATTCGCATCCTCGAGCCATTCAAGGAAATGTTGGCAATTTGGTCCAGGGGCATAAAATCCAAACCAACCAGCATAATAGAGTTATGTAAACTCTTGCACATATGTTTGGAAAATTCCCACGTGACCACACTACCCACAATCGTCTGGCACATTGTTCTTGAAATCGACCTCTTGTTCAAAAATTGCATTATGCCTCATTGATAAAAACCCTCGTCCTAGAGATCCTCAATCAAATGCTTTTTTATGCAACAGAATAACAATGGATGGGCCCCACTAGCTAAAACTCGGTGCTCCGGATATAATGAAACTAATGGTTCATCCATTCAAGTCACTATTTGTGTGTTATCGTGAGTTTTAACTTTCATCCTCGATTCATTCAAGGACATGCTAGAAATTTGGTCTGGGGGCATAAATCCAAATAGAGCAGCATAATGAAGTTATGTAAGTCACACATGTCTGTTTGGCTAAGGCCCATGTGACCATGCTACCCACAATCTCCCATCATAGTGTTTTTGAAAATCGACTTCTTATTAAGAAATTTCACTATGTCTCATTGAACAAAACCATAGTCCCATAGATCCTCCAACAAATTATTTTCTGAGAAACAAAATGACAATAGATGGGTCTCACTAATTGAAGCCTAGTGCCCTGGATCCAATGCAACCGACATTTGATAGATTCGATTACCTGTTTGAGTTTTATCGCAAGTTGAAACTCACCTCCTCAAGCCATTCAGGGACATGTTGGAAATAGACCTAGACCTAAACCATGACCATGACATAGACCTAGACCTATACCTAGATCTAAACCATGAACTAGACCTATACCTAGAACTATACGAAGACCTAGACCTACACCATTACCATAACCTATACGATGACATATACCAAGTCCTAGACCATGGAAAGACAAGGCATGCCAAGGAAAGGGATGGCAAGGCAATGTCTAGATATAGGTGTAGGTCTAGGTATGGAAATGCAAGGCAAGGAAATGCAAGGAAAGGAAAGGAAATCCAAGGTAAGACATGAAAAGGATAAGAAAATCTAGACATGGCAAGGCAAGGTCTAGGTCTTCTTCTAGGCCTAGGTCTATGTATACATGCTATATATTCTTATAAAAGTTATCGAGTTGAAAGATTAGTTTTTGTTTCTTTGATTTTAAATAAGGCCTTGATGTTATGTTTTTTTTTCATGCAATCAAAAATAAATTGTGGATCAATAGTATAATGTGACTACACCATAATAATGGAACATAAACCTATTTAGTGAGATCCCTTTCTATGTAAATCATATTAATCATGATCATCCATGTTTCACAACTATGAAGATACCTAATATATATGAATAAAGAGAGCTTATATTATGACATTGAAATTCTCATGAAAGTTCTTTTATCTAAGACAGATGGGATAACAAGTTGTATAAATACATTCTTAATGAATCCTTTGATTGTAATTTTTAGGTATTAAACTTTTTTAGTTAGTACAAGTATTATTTCTTTTAAGGAAAAAAAAGTATGATACATGAATGGCATTATTTTCTTATTAAATTAACTTGAAAACGAATTTATTGGAAGTTAACTGACTTTGGAAATAATGTAATGGTGTTTATGATTATAGAGACAAATTTATTGTGGGTGACTCAATGGACAAGAAATTATCTATAACGATGAAAATAACTATATTTTTACAAATAATTAGTTTTATGAATATCATAAAGAAAGTACCTATTCGATGAATTGTGGTTATCCAAATCAAGGCAAGGAAATGCAACACAAGGAAATGTGAGGCATGGCATAGAAATTCAAGGAAAGGAATGTCATGGTGATTCAAGGCAAGGCATTGCATGGAAAGTCAAGGAAAGGAAAGACATGGCATAGAAAGTAAAGGCAAGGCAAGGCATGGCATGGCAAGTTAAGGCATGGCAAGGAAAGACAAGGCATGCCATGTCAAGGAACGACATGACATGGAATAGAATGGCAAGGAAATGCATGGATTTTCAAGGCATGGATTGGAAATCAAAGGCATGGCATGGAAAGGCAAGGAATTCAAGGCATGGAATGGAAATGCAAGGAGTGGAATTATATGGCAAGGAATGACATGGAAAGACAATCCAAGGCATGGCATGACATGGAAAGGAAAGGAAGGGAAAAGCATGTCATGTCATGGCAAGGAAAATCATGGAAAGGTAAGGCATGGCATGGCAATTCAATGCATAGAATGGCATGAAAGGAAAGGAATGGAATCACAGGGCAAGGCATGGGAAGTCAAGGAGATACATGGCATGGTATGGCGTGGCATGGAAAGGAAAGGAAATGCAAGGCATGGCAAGGAAAGTTATGGCATGGTAAGGAAAGTTATGGCATGGCATGGAATGGCAAGTGAAGTCAAGGAAAGGCATGGAAAGGCATGGCATGGAAAGGCAAGGGATGCCATTGCAAGGCAAGGAATGGCATGGAAAGGCAAGGCCAGGCATGGTATGGAAAGGAAAGGCATGACATGGCATGGCATGGCAAGGCAAAAAAATGTCATTGGATGGAAACAAAATTTGTGATATAAAGTTAATTCATATGTCCCTAGAAAAAATGTTTTTTATTTCTTAGGATGAGAAATGTTCCTTTTCTTGTGATTCTTGTTTCATTGTAATCCACATTTTTATTTGAATTTTTCCTTGGATAATGTTATGGAAAGATACATTTATTTTTGTATAGGTTAAAATGGGAAGCTACATGGAAAGACATGCAAGGAGGAATGAGTTTATTTTAGATCATACTAGCATTCTAGGGACTTGTAAATGTAACAACCTATATTTTGGCCTTAGAAGGTTAGAACTTTGATTTTTACCTAGCTTAGCGATTCATTGCTTAGTATTTGTTGGGATTATCTAGAATCATATAAACATTTGATATGTATACATCTAGATCTATTTGTATGTTGTGGGATATTATTTTTATTGTTATATGTTTATGATGATGATAGTTATGTGATTTGTTTGAACATGCAAATTGAAACATGCAACTTTGGTACGCGAATACTAGTTCAAAATTATGTTGTGAATGTATAATAGATGAAAGGCATCGTGTAAATGAACATACATTTCTTAATTGAAAATTAATACAAATACAGATTCTTGTATGAAATTTGTAATGTATATGCATGGATATGAAAAATGCCATATCCAAATGACTATAGTGTTGACGTTACCAAGGCATGGCATGGAATGGAAAGGCAATCCATGGCATGAAAAATCAAGGCAAGTGAAGGTATGGCATTGCAAGGAAATCCATGGAAAGGAAAGGCATGACATGGAAATACAATGAAAGGCATGTCAAGGCATGGCATGGAAAGGAAAGGAATGGAAAGGCAAGGCATGGAAAGACATGGCATGGAAAGTAAAGGCATATTATGGAAAGGCATGGCATGGCAAGGCAAGGCATGGATTGGAAAGGAATGGCTTGGTAAGGCAAGGCATGGCATGGCAAGGCAAGGAAATGCAAGGCATAAGATAGAAAGGAAAGGCATGGCATGGAAATGAAAGGAAAGGCAAGGAAAATCATGGCATGGAAAGGCCAAGCATGGACTGGCATGGCATAGCAAGTCAAGGAAATGAAATGCATGGCATGGCATGGAATGGAAAGGAAAGGAAAGGCATGGAATTTCAAGGGAAGGAAAGGTAAGGAAAAAAAAGGCAAGGAAAAGGAAAGGTAAGGCTAGGCAAGAAAGGAAAGCAAAGGAAAGGCAAGGAAAGGACAGGAAAACAAGGAAATAAAAGGTAAGGCAAGGTAAGGCTAGGAATTGATCACATACTTTGTTGTGGATTCCATGTCCACTTGGAATCTTTCACATTCACCCATGGATTTGGATACCTTCAATTCACACATGTGTAGTGGTTGCATGCATTTACATTATTGGAGGGAACATTCCTTGTGGACACTTGGCATTTGAATTGGATTGATGCCTATTTTTGGTGGTGCAAGGGTTTCTTAATACAAAATCAACACATAAAATATGAGTGCACAATAAAGCCTCACATTAAATGAAAATATACCTCAATTTCTCCATTAATCTTGACAAAATTCTTTCCAATGTATCCCAAGAGGAGAGCTCCTAAATTCCCAAATTCTCCACCCTTTACAATGGAGAGAGAGAACTCTTCTATATAGTGTGAGTCTCTTCTCATATACAATAAAATATCATTATTTTATAACTAACTCCATGACAAGTCAAATAAATATTATAATAATGAATTAGTTATATCTCTCCTCAATCCATGGTTTACCATGTTACAACATGTGGACATTAGCCTCTCTAAAGAAATTCTCCCTCATCCAAAAATAATAGTAGTATGCACCAAATAATTCTCATAAAGGGGACATGACATGTTGTGATTGTCATTATAATGAAACATACTTCATTTTGGATAGATTAATGTGATATTTCAACTCTCTTATTTCTATTTTCATTATGTTATCCTACATGATTATTATTATTGGTTCTTGGAGTCTTAATTAGGATGGGACTTCAATCTTTTGTTAAATTTGGGTCCTTGAGAATCATTAATTGTGTATGGATTTAGCACTTAGAAATATTTTCCACCATAAGAGATTCATTAATCTGTAACACAAGTATTTATAATCACTTTACAAAAAATGAACTATTCTTACTTACATAGACTTCCTTCACACTTTAAAAAGTAATTAATCAAATTAAATAAATTCATACATTCACACCCATAAACTTCATACACTTTGACATTCATACATTCATCAACGTAGAATGCAGAAACAATGAGATTCATAAAAAATGTGTCATGAAATGTGTGTGTGTGTGTGTGTGTGTGTGTGTGTGTGTGTGTGTCTATTCAACATCATCTAAATTGTACATTTTTTACAATATGGCACGTCATTACCAATATACATAATGAAAACAAGTTCCCTAACATACAAAACAACCATATAGTGGCCTAGATACAAAATGGCAGTCATCAGTCACTCATTGACCACTTCCACCCTCACAACCCCTAGCATCATCCTGGAAATCGATATTTCTTCTCTTGCTTGAAGAAGAACCTTGAGTGGTTTTCTGCTTGGGTGTGTTTTGTCGCTACGGAGGTTGCACAAAGAAAAAACATTGCTACAAGTTTTTTTCCACAATCAATTAAAATACTTTGAAAATGATACCTTGTAATTCAACATAGAACAACTCATTTCATATGGTACTAACAATTGTGAGGGTGTTACCCTCCTCTACAACCCTAATATCTCAATGATGCTACCCTAAATCACTTACAAGAACTGATTCATGAAATTTAGACAAATATGCATAAAATCAATTACATTCATGATACATAAAAATTGATCATCAACACATTATCTCACTGTGAATATCTTGGACCTCAATGGAGACTCACTAGAAGGTGGAGTCTCGACTGTACAATATTATCTAAGGAAACATCTTTTGTGGCAGCCTCGATGGATGGAGAAGAGGAAAATGGTGGTGGTGGTGGTGCATGGAATACGGATGCATCCACTATGGATAGATGAAATGGAAGAGGTGGTGTGTATGGGTGGTCTGTGAGTGCATCCATTGAATATGCATCGAATAATAAATATATTGGGGGTGAGAGGTGATGAACCCCCACAGGATATACAAGCAATGGAATAATGCCTACCCTGGAAATAGGTAACCCAAAATCCATGGTCGATTGTCCAAAAATTGAACTAGGATTGTAACTAGCAAAAATATTAGCAGCCTGCATACATATTAATAATGTTGTTATTAGTACCAAATAGTAAAATCCAACAACATAAATACACCAAATTTGATATTTAAATGAGATTTAACTCAACAGATGATACCTTTGAGGTAGGTAACTTTTCCATACCGGGTGAACATTGCTCAACATCGCTTGGTTCTGCAAGCTATAGAAACACAAGAAAATTATAAATTTGAGGATGCAAGAAAAATAAAGAAATTACTATGGTGAATTTATCAAATGTGACACATACTTGTGTATGAGGAACACCGAAAGTGAAGGCTTCCTCTACCACTGCATTGGTGATAGAGATAGACATTGATGCATATATCAGCATAGAGGGTTTGTTATTCAAGCGTAGAAACTGCAAAACATCATAAATTAAAATATCTAAATAAATACACAATATAATATATAAATATATAAGGATTAAGAACATAGGGATGGTTAAGATGCTAACCTCCTCCATGAAGCTCTGTTATCCACTGGCCTCCATAGGCCCATAACAAGTCTTCTCACAACATGTGCATCTGTGAGGTTCACATGGATTACTGCCATGTACATGTGCCCTTTCCTCACTACACTTTTCTCTAGGGATTGAAGGTCCAACCCCTCTATCAATTTCACTAGGAGGCACCTCCAACCGACATAGTGCAACAAAAATACCATGTTGCACTAGGCTTTGAGTCAAGGATGATACTGCTACATGTACCTACTTCAATACCTCTGTAGTATGAGGATGTTGGGAAGGGGGTTAGGCCTTCACCTAGGGGAATGAGGAACTAACATGAGATCATTCCTAGCATGATATCAGTCCTGTCTGGACCCTTGAATCACCCCGTGAAAGTCGTCGATGTCGAATTGGTTGACATGGTGACCCAAAATAAATTCTTCCCATAATTTTCTCAAAACGTATAAAAGAACCTCCCTGTTATTGTAGCGAGGTGAGTCAAATATCATAAACCACCTATCCATCTAGTTTTGAAGAATTTGTGGGTGGATGCACCAATAAATACAAATGTGTTTCTTAGTGACAAGTGGTTTTTGTGCATATCAAGGATAAATAAAAAGTGACATCATATCTTGTTTTGTAATACCCATGTATCTAACTTGGTTTCTATCCAGTCCAATCCTATAATACTCAAACATTCTATCCATGTATTTGGAAATAGAAGTTAATTTCCCTCTTTCACTTGCAATGGACCTAAAAATGACATCCAATTAAGTGGCCAAGGACTCTCATCTAGGTTCTTTGATTCCCCTTAAATCATTCACAAGTGATCTCAAAGTATCCAACCCCTCATCGATTTGTATGTTTATGTTTGGTGGTTGTGGTGGGCTGGGGTATCTCTCGCCTTTGTTTGTTTGTGGGAAGTTTTCATTGTCTTCAGGTTCCATTTTATTAATATTTGTTGCAATTTAATAAGGAAATTTAATAAGTGCACTTATGAAAAAGGTATTAAAAACAACAATTTATTTTTATGCCAACAAAATCATTAACATAATTTTGTGTAAAACAAAGAAAAACTATGCGTTATCTTTACAATGAACCTGAAAAAAAAACTATACAAATTAGTTAATTGTTAAGAGATAAAAAAGGAGGATACAAAGAGAGGAGAGAAAGAAAACAAGGGAGGAGATAAAGATAACATAGGAGGAGACAAATATAACATAGGAGGAGACAAAAAAAACAATAGAGGAGACAAAGATAACAAAGGAAAAAAAAACAAATCAAACATACATGCGTGTAGGAGGACACAGTGGCAAGATATCAGGATTTTCTCCTCCTCTAGTCCTTTATTCTTTCTCAAACAGGGAAAAATGTGAGGCATAATGTGAAAATGGGCACAAATTGTGCTCGTATTCTCTTAAAAAAAGGGCACAATAGGAACACAGACACATTCTTAGGAATGTGCACATGTTCTTAGGAACACACACACGTTCTTAAGAGTGCACACACCTTCCTGCAAAAATATCTATGTGGTATAGTGGGTGTGTTAAAATGTTGTGCTTGTTTAACCATAGACAATGTCACAACATTTTCACCCAACCATAGGCACAAAGCCACCCCCAAGCACCGTAACCTTTGACATATAGAATGATTTTGGAAGAAATACTAGACCCAAAGGATAACCAAGAGAGAGAGAGAGAGAGAACCTTTCTCCAAATGTATCACACCAAGCATAAAGTCCCAAACCACATACTAAGACATGTACCTAGTTGCAGTTGTTGCATCTGCACTCTTCCTCTAGACTTGCGCACCACTCTCTTGAGTGTGAGTGTGTTACCAAATGAGCTCAAGTGCCTTCTATTTATACTAATATGGCAGGTGAACAGGTGTCTCTTCAAGCAAGGCCGACCTGTCCTTTTCTTCATATACTACTTAAATATTACTTATTTTGCTAAGTCAACTTGTCTTCCATGGTTTTCACATATATGTTAAGGTTTTTATCTTGCTTCTGAAATATTCTATTCTAGTCAAAGGTTTATCCATGGAGATTAATACCTCCTACATCTACCAAAAATTCAACATTCGCTCTTATCTAGGGAGGTATTTAATCATGATGTTACCTTATGGTCTTCATATCCTTGCTTGCTATACCATGATCCTCTCATCATGGTTACGTAGAACATGCTACTGGTAGCATCATTACATCACACATGGATACACCCATCTGGACTTGTCAATATCGTATAGGGGACACAACCCACTAGAGAACACTAGAGATACACCTCATAGTGTGTGTCAACCCACATAATGTGCTCACTCATGGATACACCCATGTCGTGAGTATCAACATTACTATCCCCATTATCCATGCATCTCACATGGCATGGGTAAGACCTACATGGTCTTGCAGACTAGTAGCATCACCAGAGATAGAGAGGCTATCTCATGATCACTAAGATCATATTACGAGCAACACCATCACAACTACGCAAGTTCTCAACTACACCACTAGCATACATGAATGTCTCACTAGTGCGGCAACAAATCGACATACCATACCATCTCACTGGAGTAGCCTACTGCTCAACATAAATCCTACAACTCGTCATGAAGCCTACAACTCGGCATGAATCCTACAACTTGGCACAAGGCCTACAACTCAGCAAAAAACCTACAACTTGACACAAAGGCCTACAACTCGTCACGAAGGCTTACAACTCGACACAAATGACTAAAACTTAGCACAAATTCCTACAACTCGGAACGAAGGCCTACAATTCGACACAAAGACCTACAACTTGACATGAAGACTTAAAAATTGACATGAAGGCCTACAACTTGACACAAAGGCCGACAACTCAGCATAAAGGCCTACAACTCGACACAAGGGAAATGAAACCTCCAAATTCTACCCAAATGAAACTAAAATAAAATGGTCCCTTTTAGAGGGTGTGTACAATGGTTTGAGGCCTCATCATGTCCTATAAACCCTATAAGATTTATTTTTATATTAGTAGCCTTATTTTCCTCTCACAATCAAGTTTAAGGGCCTCTTACCCATTCCTATTATGAAAAAAATCCTAAAAGAACCCCGATATGACATGTATACCAAAGATCCCCTTTGAGGGACCCATGTCATGGTTTAGTTCTTTTATCATGACCCATTAGCCCAAAAATATTCATTTATGGTCTATCTTCCTTTATTTCTCCCCTAACAATGTTCAATAACTTGAGATGAATTCTTCATCTATAAAACATCCTAATGATGCCCATATCTCACTCAAATGAAAATGATCCTCTATGGAGGACATGTAACATCCCTGACCATCAAAATCACTGTCGGGAAACATTGAAAAGGAACATACATACATACATACATACATACATACTATTAGTTGTGGAGCCTGATTATCTTCCTGATTCAGAGGTCCTTGCTTTCAGTCATGTTTATACCCCATGAATTATTTACACCCCAGAAGTATGTACACTCTTCCACGCGGGGGAGTGCAGAGGGGGGTACCCCCTCTGCGGGGTTTGGGGGGTCCATCCCCCCGACTAGGGGGTTTGGGGGAAAGCGGGCCCCTAGCGGGGGTTCGGGGGCGAAGCCCCCAAAGAAAAAATTGCCTTATAAAAGTATATTGTAATTTCATTGTAAATCTGGACCGTTCATTATAAGGTCGCAGATCTAATGATAGAGATTATGTTAGGGTTTTTTTCCCTAGAAGGAAACCCTCTTTTATGAGGGAAATGTATCGCGACTATGATTGATGGTGAATATTGTATTCTGAGAGAGGAGATTATGAGAGAAAGAAGAGGAAGTTACAGTGGGTTTTGCTGTAGGTTGTATCCCTTCATTTGCTGGATAATAATAAAGGAAGGACCTGGCAATTTCTCTGGTGGGCGTAGCCCACACTGGGTGAACCACATAAATTTGTGTCTCTCTTGTATTGTGTGTCTTATGCATTTTGTTTCTGCATTTGTTTTATTTTATTGCTCCGCGGTCCTGTTTTTATAACAACTGGTATCAGAGCATAAGGTAACTCATAGGAAAAGAGGGTTCCTGGTTCGAGTGGGAGCAATGTTGGAAGATGGAAAGTTTAGGGTCAAGAAATTTAACGGCCAAAACTACCAGTTATGGAAGATGCAGATGGAAGACTATTTATATCAGAAGGATCTATTCCTACCAT
>ML783281.1:268008-319419 GCA_009831015.1 Picea engelmannii
ATTCCTACATGCAACGGAACACATGAAAACATTCAAGAATCACAGACATGTGTAACATACATAATTAAGCATGGGAATGATACTTATATTTTAACTGGAGTAAAAACCACCAACTACGTGCAGACCTTCCATGAACCTCCCAGCCTTAGACTACACTACTCATCACTCTCAGTAGTAGGTCACCCTCGAGATGGGAATAAACTCTATTGGGAAAGGAATTCCTAGGCTAGGCAAGGTTAATAGGAAAGTCACACAGTTAAGAGGAAGGATTCTCTCCCAGGAGCCACTTATTCCCACTGCTCACAGACTCTCATTCCCCACATGCCTGTCCCACCCCAGGTGTATACACCTTCACTGTCACACAATCCATCGACTTCTCCACCTCCCTTACCTTGGTCTTAAGCAACAGGCCAGACCGAAATTCTCGGAGCTCTGTAGCAGCTATGGGACTCCGTCCAGGAGAACTCACTATAGATCTTAACCTTGTACAATATCTATTGCAAACAAATATCCAGTAAAAGAACAAAAAATATACAATGGCAAATACAAACATTACACAAAGATTTTTCCCCTGGAAACCCAAACCGAGAAAGCTAGCATATTCTATATTCATTCATAGTGATACATTATTTACAATACAATATACATATAGGATCAAGTGACATCCAAAACCCTTACCCAATGACCTGGATTAGTCAACAATCCTAATTCCTTAACCGGAAATGGAAAACCATCGACAAAGAAACCATGTGCTGAAAAAACACCTAAAATGTGTGACACATTTTCCGAGGTAGAAAAATATGCGACACGTTTTTCGAGGAAGAATTTTTTTCTCAGGGGTGCTTCCCCCGAACCCCCACAAAGAATATAACACATACCCAACACTCAACTCACCATCACACTCTCTCACCTGGAAAGAGTTACTCACAGGCCTGAAAACTTCCTTCTTCAATCCACAACCACCTCTCTCACCTGGAGAGAGAGTTGCTCATAGGCCTGACAACCTTATTCTTCGACCATAATAGCTAATTCAGGTAAGGAAAGGGATGAATCAATAAATTACAAAGGTTCAAAATGGTTACAAGTTCAACAATGGAAGAAATGGCTGGTTGTGGCTTGCTCAGTGCTTGAATGAACTCATGAGGACAAATGGGGCTAACTGGTTTTTCATCCCGAAGATGGTGAGGGCATGAGAGCCAAAACTCTCTGTGTAAGACTTCCTATGCGTGCATGAGTGCCTAAGAGAGTGTCTGTTTCCCCCCCTGCAATAGCAAGAATCCCCCATTAAGTCTGCATGTGCCTGAGTCAACACCTGTCACTCAGGAAGCATGTTCCTTTCCTTTTGGAAGTCACCTATCCTTCCCCAAGAACTTAGGATAAAAACATATCCTTTTAAACATCCTTTGAAATAATAATAATAAATTATTATTCTCTTGGAATTAATCCCTTAGGCTTAGTCCCTCTTTCCAACCTCTCAGCTCCCTCTCCCTTACCCAGCCTAGTGGAGCTTAGTCCCCCATCACTCTTTCTTCATTTTCGATATACACACAATGAAGTTTTTATATTAATAATATGAATATTTATATGTACAAAACAGGATCCTGGGCTTTAACACCTAGGCTCTCCAGCCTACTAACACATAAGCCTACCATCTTATAATTGCTCGGCTCACCAACCTATAAAACATGTTTACAATTCATAAAACAACTGAGGCTTGTCCTTGGGTATTACAATCCCCTCCCCTTATTTTTTCACTGTCCTCAGTGCAACTTATTTACAAAGTATCAACAATATTTTTCAAAGTATTCAAAAATATGCGGGTATTCTGCCCGCATAGCACCCTCATTCTCCCATATCGCATCCTCAGGACCGTACCAGGTCCACTGGACCTTTACAAGCCTTATGGCTCGATTACAAATATGTTTTCTCTTCTGGTCCAATATGCGCACCGGATGCACTTGCAAGAGGCCTTCTTGCTCCACCTAAATCACATTCCAATCAATAACATGATTAACATCATGTATATATTTCTCAAGAAATGAAACATGAAACACATTATGTACAGTCATGGATGCAGGCAATCCAAGCATATATGCAACTGGTCCAATCCTTTCTAGGATTTCAAATCGCCCACAATATCTGGCTACCAACTTGGAGAAGTTTCCCATCTTTAGTGAACTTCTATTGGCTTTCGCTTTCAAGAAAACATGATCACCCACTTTAAACTCCTTGTGGGTTTTGTTCTTATCAGCATAAATTTTCTGCCTCTCTTGGGCAACCTTCAAATTCTTCTTAATCTTCAGCGTTTTCTCTTCCATTTCCTTAAGCAACTCTGGCCCAACTATTTCCCTATCATCTGGGTTGTCCTAGCTTATTGGAGTGTTGCACTTTCTTCCATAAATTTCTTCAAAGGGATTCATCTTCAATGATTCTTGATGCCCATTGTTGTAGGCAAATTATACCAAGTGTAGGTAGTCTTCCCATTTAGATGGTTTTTCCATCACATACATCCTTAGCATATCTTCTATCACTTGGTTCACCCTCTCTATCTGTCCATAAGACTCAGGATGATAAGCAGTGTTGAAGTTTAGATTTGTTATGAACCCTTTGAATAACCCCTTCCATAATTTTGAGGTAAAATTTTGGGTCTCTATCAGTCACAATTTTGTTGGGGATACCATGAAATCGTGATAATTCTCTCATATAGATATCAACAACATTAGTTTCCTTGTGAGTGGTCTTCAATGGAATAAAATGGGAATCTTTTGTAATCTTATCTACCACCACCATGATGGAATCATGTTGCTTATTTGTTTTGGGTAATCCTGTGATGAAATCCATTGTCACCACTTCCCACTTTTACTCAAGCATGGGAAATGGCTTTCGCAACCCTGCTAGGGGCCTATGTTCATCTTTGACCTTCTGACACTCCATACATCTGGAAGTGTACTCTACAATTTCCTTCTTCATACCTGACCAAAAGTAATGGCTCTTGACTGCTGCCATTGTTTTCTGATACCTAGGGTTCCCAACATAAGGCACATTATGCATTTCTTTCAAGATCGTAATTCTCAATTCCTGGGAATTAGGTACATAAATTTTGTTTTTGTACAAGTGTGTTCCATCAACTTCCAATTTATAATCTTCCACTTTTTGTAGCATCTTACCCTGTTTTAGCTTTGCTATGAATCCCATGTACTACAAATCTGCATTTGCAGCTTCCAAAATTATTCCTTTAATATCAGACTAGTACATGCTAATGGGTTTAGCATGTAGTTCATGCACTCTTATGTTGAGTGCGTCAGTCACTTTTTTATCCTTTCCTTTGATATGCTTAATATCAAAGTCATATTCACAAAGGAATTCCAACCATCTACTCTGCCTAGCATTCAAGGTTGGATGATCAAAAAAATACTTCAGACCGTTATGGTCTATCCTCAGTTCAAACCTCTTTCCCATGAGGCAATGTCTCCATTTCTTCAGAGCGTGCACTATGGATACCAACTCCAAATCATGAGTTCCATGTTTATTTTCATGCTCCTTCAACTTCCTATATTCATAACATATTACAAACCCATTTTGGTTAAGGACTCCTCCCATTCCTTCTTTGCATGTGTCTATACACACTACAAAATATTCCTTTGGATCTGCAATCCTCAGGATTGGAGCACTGGTTAACAGTTTCTTCAATTGCTAGAAGCTTCTCTCACATTATTATGTCCATTGAAATTTATTATCCTTCCTTTGCAAGGAAGTGATGGGGTGAGCTATCCTTGAGAACCCTGCAATGAACCTATAGCCAGCTAGACCCATAGAGGATTTGACTTATGCCACATTCTTCTGTACTGACCATTATCTGATGGCTTCTATCTTCTCAGGATCCATGGCTATCCCATCCTTTTAAATGAGATCCCCCAAGTAATGGATCTAATTTTGATAGAATGAGCACTTGCTCAATTTGGCATAAAGTTGGTGCTCTCTTAGCACCTACAAAACCATCCTCAGATGATTTTCATGCTCTTCCTTCGACTTGGAATATACAAGGATGTCATCCAGAAAGACAATGACAAACTTCTCTAGATATTCCGTGAATACACCATTCATTAGGCACATGAAAACAACATGTGCATTTGATAATCCAAATGGTACCACTGTGAATTCATAATGATCATACCTTATTCTGAAGGCGGTCTTATTGATGTATTCATCCTTTATCCTTACCTGGTGGTACCCTGACCTGAGATCTATTTTTGAAAATATCTTGGCATCCTTCAACTGATCAAAGAGATCATCGATCCTCGATAAATGATACTTGTTCTTAATAGTCACTTTGTTCAATTGTCTAAAATTGATGCAGAATCTCAATGTCCCATCTTTCTTCTTCATGAATAGAACCGGGGCACCCCAAGGTGACACACTTGGGCATATATACCCCTTCTTCAAAATTTCTTTGTGATGAAATTACTGTTCTTTCAGCTCTGCTGTACTCATTCTGTAAGGATCTTTTGACGTTGGAGCTACTTTAGGAATTAGGTTTATAGAGAAGTCAATATCTCTCTTCGGGGGTAATCAATGTACCTCTTGGAATACATCTTCAAAATACTTTAATATTTCATGGTTTCCCATATTCGACACCTTATCCTTAGTTGCTTCATCCATATGAGATGAAAATAACTGGAAGCCTTTGCTATAGAACTTCTTCAGCTGCATTGTTGAGATTTATCTAATAGCAACTGCTCTGGGAATTCCTTGGATGGTTCTTCGATTTCCCTCCTCGTCCAGGCAAGTGAATGCCTTGTTACGACAGTCTAAGAACATAGGGTGCTTTTCCAACCAATCCATCCCAATTAGACAGTCATAGGAACCTAAAGGTAAGATGTTCAATTCAGCTCTTGTGCTCAGCCCATTCATGTCCACTAGACATGACTTAAGAAACTCAACAACCTTTTTCTTGGCTCCTATAGCCAACTGCACTAGCCAAGATTTTCCCTTCTTTCTTCTTGTAAATGAAAACTTTCCACCATTATAGGATCTATATAACTAGTAATGGTAATAGTAATGGTTTGGTTGTTGATCATACCTTCCACTTCAATCATGTGTGATTGATATTCCGCTTTCTTGTTTTCTAGGGCTGCATAGATCCTTGGTATTATACTGCCCATGTCCTCCACTTTTTCTTCATGTTGAACATTGTGGAAAACCCTCACCTTTTCATTTATGTGGGGGGAATCTTTGTACCTATGATTTCCTTTGGAACCCCAACATTCCATAGGTGGTTGTCTTGGCATTTGCCCACCTATTTCAACCTTCATGGGCTCTCTAAAACCCAGTTTTCCTTGAGGAATGTTTCTAAAAAAGGATGGTTTAGTTCCCTTCTTCCTCTGATCCACCTTGAATTTCTTCTAGTCTTCCCAAGCCTTCTGGAAAGTAGGGTTTTCTCCTTGTTTCTCATATAAGCATTCTTCTCTCTTTATAGTTTCTTCCATAGTTTTAGAATCATCATACTGGATCTTGTCACCAATGGAATATGGAAGTCCACTCAGATACCTTTGATTTTGACATTCTCATATTTGATGAAAGGAACGTACTTCAACAATTCCAAAAACCTTCGTTCATATTCATCAATGGTCATGCTACCTAGATTGAGTTCAAATAACTCTTTCATCTTTTTGTCATAGTATCTCTTAGTCAAGTATTTCTTTTTGAAATACTTCTTGAATTTTTTCCAAGTAACATTTTTCTATTTAATGTGTTACACCTGCACAAGTTGATCCCACCACATGGATGCCTTTCCTTTCAGTTGATACATTGCAATTATTCCTTTTGCATGAGAGGAATAATTCTGTAGTTGGAAATATTTCCTCATTCCAAGAATCCATGTCTCAACATATTCCTCCTTCTTGTTCTCTCCATCAAATGTAGGAGGATTAATCTTGTTCATTTCACCCTTCAATTCATCCACTCCATATCTCCTGTGCTTTCTAGTAGGATATGGGCTTGAACTCTTGTGTTCCCTCCTCTTGGAGTGCCCTTGGGAGTGATGATGGTGTCTGGCAACACTCCTTGATTTCCTCTTCTCATCAGGGGACTTGTGACTTCCTGATTTATTGGAGTCACTCTCCTTATCCAATTTCCTTTCTATCCTTTCCAATCTTTGCATCAACTTTAGGTTGAATTCTCCCTATTGATCCCTAGCTTTCATGAGATTTTTGTTATCTGTTTGGTGAGTTTGGACATCCTTCTGCAATATTTCAATGATTTTCATCATGTTTCCCTCCTTATCTATCTCTTTTACATGCCCATTGGAGTTCAATCTGTTAGCACTGAGAGTCACCCTTAGATTGCGGGAGGATAAGCCTAGTACCCATCAAAGTTTTTTGTGGATGTTGGTTTTATATGAGTGGAGGTCAATGGAAAAAACTCAATATATGAATGATTTTCAACACTATCCTAAAAACGAAAGAAAAATACATGGGCTCCAGGAGGAGCTTATTTATGTACATTCCTAGACTAATGGATTTTTACAAAGCGCAAGGTGAAATAAAACTTCCACCATAGCCATTCAAGCAGCTCCCTAGATGCAAACTTGTTTACTCTATAACTGATCAAATAAAAACAATGCAACTATGACAACAAAATGATTACGCTTTTCAGCTCTCCTCCCAGTGCTGAAGTCAGGATAAAGCTGAGCGACTCTAAGACATGAAGTAAATGCAATTCCATGTACTCCCTTACAGGTTCATAGAGAAAATGACAAAACCCATTGGGTTGGTGACAAAAAAAATGCTCTGTCTTACAACTGCTCACACATGGTTGAATGTCTCTGGCAAGCACGGGTGAGCGAACGACTGATGTAGGTTGATTGATCCCAGGTGATGGTTGCTCATTTGTAGGCTCTGGGCAAGATATGAACTACACATTTGGTTCTCCCTCTTCTTCTTCATGACTCTCCCAAGGATCAAAATCATAATCATCATAAACAGGAAACATGGGAAAGTTCTTCCCTTTGTCTTCTGTAGGCACAGAATGGTGGATTTCCACACAATGTTTTTCCTCCATGTATAAAGGAAAAGGCTCTGTGGTATGCTCTTGGAAATCCTCAAAATCTGAAACATATGATTCCATGTGTATAGACATAGGATCATGAATCGTGTAACAAAATCCTGGCTGCATTAGAAGACCAGGCTACTCCTCTGTAAATGCCTCTCTACTTGTAAATAAAAAACCTCCCTTCTCCTTTGAAAAAAACTCTCAATCATTAGCAGTTGCAGTCTCTTTTCCTTGTTGTTGTTCTAGCTCTGATTCATAATCACTATCTTCTTGCTCAGAATCAGAAACATGTTGACAGTCTTCTTCCTTAGGCACATGCAATTTTTCAATATATGCTTGCATATGAACCCCCTTGATAGCCTTGATGTTCTCTTCGAATTCTTCAGCATCTTCAAACAGGTGTCTTAACGATGAAGATTTCTTCTCTTTAAGGAGAAGGACCAGCTTTGGATGTTGAACCATGACATAGTACACCATGGAAGCAGTCTTTGTGGGTCTGATCTCCATAGGCATACTATGATAAACACTGTAAAAACTCTTGTTGAAGACAACCAAGGCTTCCTCTTCCCCTCTCCTCAAGGCATTAAACTCAAACCAATATTTATCAGGGGACTTGTTCTCACCCCAACACCTTAAAAATGCATGGCATAGCTCAGTCCAAGAGCCAATAGAACCGACTTCCAAACATCTAAACCACACAACAACATCTCCAGATAGGGATTCTGAGACCAACCTCAGGGAAACATCATCATGAACAATCTCAAATTGATTGACAAAGCTCTCAAAGGCCTCAAAATGCCTCTCAGATGTAATATTATCCTCTCCCGAAAACCGAGGAAGATACTCAAAGGAATAATAAGGATAAGGATGAAGGTAATGTGGCAGACTTAAAGGTTTAAACAACTTATTTCTGATTTTAATTTGAAAAGCAGTGGGTTGGTCATGAGGATTAACGAGTTGATGGAAAGGCTCAGCAGGAATAACAGAGGGTAACGAGATTTGAGAAGACTGTGAATTATTTTCAACCTCCTTAGGCCTACAAAGATGGTCAATTTCAATAGTAGATGCAATAGATATCTCACTTTTATGAATAGGCAAAGGTGAAGACACGAGATCGATATCTACAACACAAGAAGAGGGCATGTTTTCTTCTTCCAAGGATGGATAAAAAAGGAATGCCTATTATCATCTGAATAGACAAAGTAGAGGATAATCCTCTTTATATGTGAAGGTAAAGAGAGAAATGAGCTGATAAACAAGAACATGATTTCATGAATAAAGCTCATAAACTGATACATGGTATTCCCCTTCAGTATGGTCATCTTTATGTCAACAAGATCCTCCCTGAGGGAGTCTTCGATAGTGGAGTCGCTAGGTGCAAGTTGTAATCTTCAATGGTTCTAATGTCTGATGCACCTTCAGAATCAGAAGTTTGTTGTCGTTCTTACCCATGGAAATGTCTTCAATTTGTTCCCTGACAACGACACCAAGAATGTTGGCACTAAAAGTCACCCTCAGATTGTAGGAGGATAAGCCCAGTACCCATCAAAGTTTTTGGTGGATGTTGGTTTTATATGAGTGGAGGTCAATGGACAAATCTCAATATACGAATGATGTTCAACATAGAACTAGACAAGAAATGCACAGGGAAGTGAGGGCCACATTAACTTCAGTCAGTGAATTGAGTTAAAGTGTGAGCAAAGGGAAGACTTAGTGAGAAAGGTGAACAATACCACTATTAGCATTAGGCTTTCAAGCAACTTGGAGAAGAAAAAATCAAACTCAAGATCACTCTTGAGCACAAGCTTCAAACAATGAAATATGTCCAACCAACATAGTCACAACAACATAACGATCAAACCTACATCAAAATGTATCTATGACAACTTGAATGAATCCTCCATGCCCGAGCCATTCAATATACAAGAGAGAAAGATAACAAGGGAGCTGACTAAAAATGGTCACAATACCACTGTAACCAAACCTACATTACAACAACATAGAAACCCTCGACTGGATCCTCCATGCTCGAGTTATTTAGAAAAGTTTTTACAGAGAGATGAAAATAAGATGACTTCTATTAACATGAAAGTATCAAATTTGATACATAACCAGAGAATGGTTCTGGCATCAAAACATTACAAAATAGGGATCTTTACTCAACCAGTTGATGACCTTAACAAAATATCAAAAATATCTATTTATACTCGGATCAGTCCCCGACTATCAAGAGTGTGATCCCATCACTACATTCAAAGCATTGCGTCTGAGAAGTCTTCTATGAAACTGTGCATGTATCCCTCTATCAGATGCAAGCTCAGATTGACATGGATCTGTAGGAAAATCTGTCCATAGGGGTACCATGACTAATAGTTCAATCCCCACGGCCAGGCCTTCCATGCCTTATAATTACTTAGTGAGTCAAATTTTCAACCACCAGTCCTTTCATTTATTAACTGAACCCTCGAGATCGAGATGAGGCTTAGTGCCTAGGGGGCAGCCATGCACTGCTCTTGGATTGGAAACTATATGAGCACATGATTGTGAGGCTGTCAAAAGTGGTTTGAACTCACACTGCTTTTGGGCTCACAATCCATCACCTTCTACCACATATCACTTTTTCCAAACCACGGTTTCTATTGTGAGACCACTCAATAATTTTATCGATCGAGCAAGTTGTGTCCCCGCAATGAAGCATGGTCGTTGATCTAGATACGATTTTCGATCTAGGTGCACCTACTAGATTTAGTGCTATTGCCAAGCTTAATCACCCACAAACTTTAGAATCCCCCAAACTGTACCCAGGGGGAGGGGGATGCTACTGTTGACGTTGAACAATAACACCTCTCGGATGATGACCTATCGCTTCTATGCTGACATGTCATGAAAGAGAAATGACACATGTCACTAAGAAAGAAGCAAATGATATGCCCACATCTGCCTGGATTGAGTGCCACATGTCACTTTCGAATAGGTGCCTGGTGTCATGACTGAGGAGTGCTCCACAAGTCCGTACTGATGACTTCCATGTATCCTCTTAAATCGATGACTGAGATCCCCTTCAGGTCTCTAGGCCTAGGGAAAATAAACACTCAAAATTATTTTCCCTCGAAGTAAAACATCCGGAGTTAAGGATTTGACGATGTGTGGCCCCAAGAGATCGACGAATGAGATCCCTTAATGGATCTAGACTTCAGGAAAATCAAATCTCAAACCTCGCTTTCCTTCAGCGCTTTTACCCTGAGCTGGAAATCTATTGACACATGTCCTCTTAAATCAACGATTCTTCTCTTATTTCAGGACTTTGACCCCTTCAACCAGATCAGTTTCCCTTCTTCTCTGTTCTCGATCAACGATCAAGATATCCTCCAGGTCTCTAGGCTCCGGGAAAATCAAATCTCAAACCTTTCTTACCTTCAGTGCTTTTACCTAGAGTTCTAGATCTGGCGATGCGTGGGTTTTTGGAATCAGATGACTAAGACTTACTCAAGGCCTTCGGCTTTCAGGTGTTTTGAAAGTGAAACATGAAAAACCCCCGAGGAGAAGGATATTCTTCCATGTGCTTCAACACTTCGGGTGCTTCGAGACTTTGGGAGGCACTATCGCTAAGATCAATGACTCCCTACTGATTTTGAGATCAATGGTCCACTATTGCTTCGAGAGTTCGGTCTTCAACTCTTTGGAAGTTTTATGCACTTCCTACTTCGATACTCCCGAATCTCATTTCCCCGAATGATTGGATCGACTTCCATATGTTCCCCTCAAGATCGAACGACTCATGCTCACTTCGGGTTTCAGGACTTCAGACCTTTGACACAACTTTAAAAATATTCCGAACCCCTAATTCTTGTGAACCGTTGATCTGACATTCTCAGGAATGTCTGTCGCTGAAGTTGATCTCGCTTGTTGGTTCCATTTCGAGCCCGAAATGGACTGCTTTGAACGCTTGCTTTGATGTTTCTTATGCAATCTGTGAACTTGGACAACCTACTACCCTTGACAACTATATGTGATAACACAATCCTTCAACTCCCAAATGGACATCCATTCCTCTTGCTTCATTCTTTGAACTGGAATCATTTTGTTCCTCCTCCATTCTCTGTACTCTACCAAAATTCAGTTCACTTTTGACAATCGTTGACTCTGCAAACACAATGTGCATTCAACCGAATTTTTTTCAGGCCAACAGTCCTTAACAAATTCCACAGTATTCATAAACCAATATGATTCAAGAACACGTTCAGATTTCATTCTTTCCCATTCTCGTTCAATCCGGAATCCCCACAGATCTTTTCTTTCTAAGTTCTGCTTTGTTCTACAACAATTTTTCTTTCGGGCACTAATCCCTTTCTCTTATCCCTCAACTCATGCGACCATGGGCTATGGCCAAGCGCTATATCAATAGGTGCTTATTCAAGACATTCGGCCTACGGCTTCAGAAGTATTCAAAACACATTTCAACAGTCTATCAGAGTTCTGAACTAACAAACTTGTGAAGTAGGAAGGATTGACAATCCACGACTACTTAGCATCTAGTGGCTGATACCCATTGTGGGAATTCAATCATCTGAGCTCCAGGACTTCAGAGCTTTGGGACTTCGAAGGATTTCACATCTGCACACCCCCAATGCCCCGAACCATTAATCTTCTAACTCTTCTATGTCATTTTTGGTGACGTTATTACGTCTCATATCCTTACCGTTATGAAACTTTTGAAATTTCTTCCTTTCATTTCCTTATGAAAAAATTGGTGACATGCATTCACTAGAACCATTAGGGCCCCCACCACCCATACTCGAGAGGAGGTCCACATGTCAAAACATCAGAATGGACACATGGCCCACTCATAAAGGTGACACATGTCACCTTCTTAGTGACATTTCAATATTTGGTGGGTCCGAAACCCACTGACATGTGGCACACATACCATGTTTCCACATCATTCCCAATGACATCATCATGCCTCATTACTTCATAATTTCAGGTTTCAGAAGTTTTTATTCATTCTTCCTCCTAGTCTCACGAATTCTGAATTTCTAGACTTCTTTAGCTCTGGGTCCACATAGTACAATTGTCACCAACTAAGGTTTTGGCACATGGAATGACTAGGAAGGTCCAAGTCACCCATAGTGACACCATTTTTCCCCACTACATCTACTGTTTTTCTTCGGATCTTCGGGCTTCAGAAGTTTGTGCACTGGCACACCCCATTTCTCCTTAATTCTGAAGTTATGATTTGTCATGAGATCTATGACTCACATCCACTTGTGCGTAGATCCGAAGGTTCTGATCTACTTTTCCCCCCACGTATTACCTTCTTATCTTAGCTTGATCTAATGGTAAGGCTTCCAGTTTAACCCTCTTGCACTTTCCCCAGATCTGACGATCATGAAGGATTCCCATTTTTCTGAACATATACTATGACCAACATTACTCTGCGGCCCAATACCACTTCTTTCATGGTTTTATAATATCACTACTCCTCCTGAGCTTCATAACATGGCCAAGGTAAACTCTTGGCACTCAATAATGTTCTGAGGTTCAAAATTGGTTCCTCTTGACACAATTTCCACATTAAACCTTGGTTCTCATGACCAATTATCCGACCCATCCAGGCTTAGTTCTTGAACCTTGGCTCTAATACCAAAATGTAACATCCCTAACCATCAACACCACTATTGGGAAATGCTGCAAAGGAACATACATATATCTATATAACATGCATCTCTAATGAATTTAAAACAAATAACACAGAGTTACTGCTATTATATAGATTCAAATGGAATTGACAGTAATTCCTACATTCAACGGAACACATGAAAAAATTCAAGAATCACAGACATGCGTAACATACATAACTAAGCATGGGAATGATACTTATATTTTAACTGGAGTAAAAACCACCAACTGTGTGCAGACCTTCCACGAACCTCCCAGCCTTAGACTGCATTGCTCATCACTCTCAGCAGTAGGTCACCCCTGAGCTGGGACTAAAATCCACCGGGCAAGGGATTCCTAGGCTAGAAAAGGTCAATAGGAAATTCACACAGTTAAGAGGAAGGATTCTCTCCCAGGATCCACTTATGTCCACTTCTCATAGACTCTCATTCCCCACATGCCTGTCCCACCCCAGGCGTATACACCTTCACTGTCACACAGTCCATCGGTTGCTCCACCTCCCTTACCTTGGGATTCAACAATAGGACAGACTAGAATTCTCAGAGATTTGTAGAAGCTATGAGACTCCTTCCAGGATAACTCACCTCCCCAACACACTCTCTCACCTGGAGAGATTTGTTCACAGGCCTGACAACCTACTTCTCCAATCCACAACCACCTCTCACTTGGAAAGAGAGTTGCTCACAGGCCTGACAACCTTCTTCTTTGACCACAATAGCTAATTCGAGTCAGAAAAGGGACGAATCAATAAATTACAGAGGTGCAAAATGGTTGCAGGTTCAGCAATGGCATAAATCGATGGTTGTGGTTTGCTCAGTTGGTGAATGAAATCATGAGGAGAGATGGGGCTAACTGGTTTTTCATCCTGAAGATGGTGAGCACGTGAGAGCCAAAAATCTCTGCATAAGCCTGCCTATGCGTGCATGAGTGTTTGAGCGAGTCAACGGGTGCGTAAGAGTTCTTGCGTCCCCTCCCCCCCAACAGAAATAATTCCCCCTTAAGTCTGCGTGTGCCTGAGGTGACACTTGTCGCTTAGGAAGCACATTCCTTTCCTTTTGGAAGTCACCTGTCCTTCCCCAGGAACTTAGGATAAAAACATATCCTTTTAAACAACCTTTGAAATAATAATAATAAATTATTATTCTCTTGGACTTAAGCCCTTAGGCTTAGCCCCTCTTTCCAACCTCTCATCCCCCTTTCCCTTACCCAGCCTAGTGGAGCTTAGTCCCCCATCACTCTTTCTTCATGGTCAGTCTACACATAGCGACATTTTTATATTAATAATATGAATATTTACAGGTACAAAATAGGCTCCTAGCCTTTAACACCTAGGCTCTCTGGCCTACTAACACATAAGCCTACTAGCTTATAATTGCTCGACTCACCAGCCTACAAAACATGTTTACAATTCATAAAACAATTGGGGCTTGTCCTTGGGTATTACAAGACATTTTGTGTGGTTTGTGATATTATTCATGGACTTCATTACTTAGAGGCTTCATTTAAGGCCTAAGGACCTTATTTTCCTCCCTTAACCATGACTAATGCCTAAAGACTAGATCCCTAGTGTGTAAGAGCTCATAGCACCAATATCTAACTTGAAGGTTGAATATCACCTTTAAGGGTCCTATGTTGTGGTTTCAGGTCATGCTCATGGCCTTGTTTCATGAACAATTCCTAACCATGGCCATCTCCCACTTGTATGCCAAAGATACACTTTAGAGTATATGTGTTGTACTTCAAGGCCTTGACCATGGACATTAGCTCAATAATCTTAATTTAGGGCCCAATTCCCTAGATTTACTCTGTCGTCATCATGACATTGAGACCCATCCTAGTATCCAAAACCCCATCATGATGACCATATCCCACTCAAAAGACAATGAACCTTTAGAGAAGGTATATTTTATGGTTTGTGTCCTTTCTCATGGCATTCTTGTCCTAAAGGCTTCAACTAGGATCTAAGAGCCCTATTTTCTTACCCCAACCATTATCAAGGCCTTAATACCCATCCCTAATGTGTAAGACTTCATAGTAGCATCCATATTTCAGTTGGAGGCCAAATATTTCTTCAAGTGGGTTTGTTTCGTTGTTTGAGGTCATGCTTATGGTCCATGAACCCTAAAAATCCATTTTTGACCTAAAGTCTTTGTTTTTGTCAAAATATTTCTTTTGTATTCTTTTTTGAAATTAAGAAAATACTTATCTAGAAATATTATAAAAAATCAATAACATAATCATGAGATAGATTTTTAAATATTTGGCTTGGTACAAAGAACTCCAAAAACATACTTGGGTACACAAGGCTATTGCAAAATTATTAAAATATTTTCGATAAATTTTGAGGGTGAAAATGTTGTAGATAATTTATATTTTTTATTTTCAAATAAAGCATTATCCATATTTTGAATGCTTATTGGCAAATTCTGTAATACTATGTTTGGGGATTGTAATGATCCCAAGCCATTATGCAAGGATCATCATTGTTTTGGTGTCTTTTTAAAACTTTTTCTGAGTGAGGTATTTCATCAAACACTTTGTTGATCTACCTTTTAGATGTGTTTATATGTGTGTATGCAGCCAATAACAGAAAGAGATAACCATGGAACATACCTCAACCATATGCAATAAGATAGACAAGCCAAAACATCTCAATTCTTCTTTATTCATAAAATAGAGAAACCTGCTACAATGAAGATGCCAATCTGGAATGCTCAACAGATGGCCAAGAAGATAGACAATAGATAAGAGCTGCTACAAAATGCTCCCACTAATACAAAATATGCCTCCAAAGGATGAATAAGAAATGAAGATCAATACAAGTAGATCTGAATGCCAAACTCTCCAGCTAAAGAATGCCACGCTCCAATAGAAAGTTGAAACCCTCAATAACTCGACCCTGCTACCAAAAGTGTCCAATAACCATAATAAATATGCCAAATGATAGATCGGGTGATGGTAAGAACAACCCAGGTGACCGAATCTCCAAGATCCCTCTCAATCTCTGTAGATCTGAAACCCCCCACTGAATGGTGCACCCCACTAGATGACTGAAACCCTAGATAATTTGGCCCTGTTGAAGGAGGCCTCCAAATTCTCTAAAACTCTCCAGAAATATAGATCAGGACACTGCAAGTCACTAGGTAAAGTCTCAGGGTCAGATCTGAAGTGTAACCCCTCCAAACAAACTAGATCTGGATCTCAAAAACGCCCTCCTTCTCTTCAATTCGCCCCACTGCTCAAGAAATAATATGAGCCATTAAACTGTCTCGGAAAGCACTAGATCTGATGTCCAAGGCCCTACAATGAAAACCCATGTGATAGAATCCTCAACGATCCTGCCAATCTCCTACAACGAATCTCTCCTCAAAGATGGTGTGCCCCTCTTGCTAGAATCCCTCAACTGGTGCACCCTCTCTCTATCTGCACATGAAACTGATGTAGAATCCTCCTACAACTGAGTATATATGGAACTATAATGGTGTGGGAGAGTATTTCATCTCCGAAACCAATCTTGGGACAAGATAGGTGGAATCTTTCACCACCGAATCGTCCTCTAGGGTTTGTTATGGGCTCACTAGCTAGAAGCTAGAAATCAAAATAAGATCATACATGCATGAATGAGAAGAGGCCCTTGCCTTTCCTTTATAATTTTTGGCTCATCTTGTCCCTCCAAAGTGACTTTCATTTTATTAATATTTAATTAATTAATTAAATGACTTTAATTAATTAATTAACCTTTTTACCTTTGAAAAGCTCATTATCTCTCCTTGTGGCTTCCCTGGCCACTGAAAGTCACTTCTATCCATCCCATCCTGTAGTGTTGCTCCTCTTGATTCCAATGAGCTATTACACTAAGAGGTTCCTCCAAGTAATGTGCCCAAAATGCCCTCTTCGGTGATTTTAATTAACTTATAGCTCAAAATAGTCAAAATCATGGAAATCATCGGAATGGAATGAAACCAAAGACAACCTGTGTGGAATGGCTCATGATGATGGAATATGATTATAAATGCCAACTGGACCCCAAAATTCCTCTCAAATACCCTTGTATTCACTATAACATCCAACTGGTTACTCTGGTCATCATAAGTCTCTGCCCTGTGATGATGTCCCAAAGTGGGGACATTACAGTCCTCCCTGCTAGAAAATTGCTTGTCCTCAAGAAATAGCCAAATCCACTCAACTAAAATGCCAGGATCCCATGTCCACCTGTGGGATACACAGTAGAGCCCCTTGAAAGATGAACAATAGTGCACTCCACCCCCTAGATCCCATATCAGGAAGTGAACTACAATACTCTGCGAAGCACAGTTCTAAAAGATATCAATCCTGTGAACCTCCTGCATATGACACATGACCACATCTCGGAATGAGTCCATCCTCCAAATCTTTACCAATATCCACATGGCCTCCATCAATTGCACATGTTGATGTCCGACCAAGATGATGCAAGATCTCTGTGAGGCACCCGCAAGTGATGCGCTCCTCTCGACACTGAAGATCAATGGAAAGTTAGAATAACTTTCCCCTGCAATGGTCCACTCTCCCTTGTCGGTCAATGAACTGCTCAATCCTGCAATCCCTAGGTCCCATGCTAACCTCTGTCAAAAATCCTCATGCTGACACTACACTACTCTGATCATGACTGTCAGCCCCCTGCATACATCCTGAATCCTCCTCTCTTGGGTCCTCAAGATGAAACACCTGTGACCATCGAACCTACTATCCAGAACTGTATCTGTAAAGGCATCTCTGTAGAAGAAGTACCTATCCAAACATCTCCATGCCCTATCATGGTGATCACGTGAAAGGAAGGGTCTCGCCCCATAGGACAAGTACCTGCAGACCCACTCCCAACCAAACCAAGGTGGAGTGTGTGGCTCTCTAGTGCAACCTGGGTCAACATGAGCATCGTGCTAACAAAACGGACTCCTGGGTCCCATGGAAATTTTGGAAGTTTATCAGTTCCAATCTCCTCTAATTGCTCCTGTGTGAAACTAATCACTGTCAGAAGCCCTCTATGTTCATCTGTCGTCACCTGGTCTATGATGCTCACCATCACACACCAAGTCTCAACTGTCTTTCTAACACGGTCCACCTCTGACCTGATGTATGCTGTAAAAGTACTCCTATCATGATGTCTCAGCCTACTCACTCTCCATGCCCTCAGCCATGGCCTATCCCTCCTTATGCTATTTTCTATGATAAAAGTGTCAGGATGGGCTAATAGAAACATCTGCAGCTGACTGTAGGATTGAAAGGCGTCACATGCTTTGGTTAATCCCAAGGATTCGACCAGAAGCTTGTCCATCAGTATCCATGATAAATGCTCTCCTGTGGTCATCACCGAGTCCCAACCATCCAGTACAACCAGAAGTAACCCCTCCGACTGTTGGTCAACCAACCTCCATCTCTCATCTACCATGCAACTGCTAAAATGGTGAAGGTGATCTCCCACAACTATGTGTTTCTGCAGAGGAATGACATCTACATACTCTCCTGAGTGTGTCTCCTCCATTCAAGGCACTATAACCCTCCAAATGCCACCATACACCTCGACATCTCTCTGTGAGCTATCACTCATAACAGTATGCTCCGACATACTCATGTCATCTCCCGCAAACTCATGCTTCTTCACAGATCCTGGGCGTACAGCTGGATCAATCTCTATATGGAGATCAACCACTCCCAAGACACAAATGGAAGTGTCCCCCATCGACTGGTGCTCCTCTGCTAGATCATCAACATCCTTTGTTAATGTGACTGACTGATAAATATGATTGTCCACTAAGACAAATGAAGTCGATCTCTGACGAATCTCCTCAAGAGACCCATCTCATATAGACTTTGATTCTTGAAGGGTGGTCTGTGTGCCTCTCGAGAATCCTCGAGTGCTCTCCAACTCCCAAGTGATTTGGTCTACCTCCAACTCTTTCCCCCTCAGGGCCCTATGATACAACTCGCCAATCCCCAGTAGGTAGTCTCTGTCTGTCAACAACTTTTGGTAGTCAGTCCTCATTATAAACACTCTCTCTCGGAGAGTGTGAAAATCATCCATGGAAAATCCTCCATTTGAGCTACCCTGTGCCACTGATGCTCTCCAACCATAATCTTCCATCACTGTATGCATGTCATCAATATGTCTAGTGGCTTCCTTGATCATAGCCTCACTAACTCGCAACTGTGCTGCTAAGTGGTGTGACTCCTGATCATAGTCATGATGGGGTACCCCCTCCTGCCTCTAGCTACTAGTGCCATCACTAACAACACTCTCTGCAGAAGATAAAGTGATGAATTGCCTGTTGTCTACTGTGCCACTAGGTACTCTTGTATGCCACTACATCCCATCACTAGATTCCATCTCCCCCTAACTCACATTGTATCCTATATGAGTAGTTGTATCCTCCTGTGCACTCAACCTGCTACTATCATATGCGCCTGGATCCCATATAGTTGTATCCAAACACGTGCTATCGACATCCTGACTGCCAAAGGTGCATCCTCATCCATGCAATCTGATCCTGGAAGTAAGTGCTCCATCCACCTGTCAACATCTTCCATATGCTCAACCACTGGAGTCTCCAATAGTTGTGAATCCATCTCCTATGACTGACCTGTATGTGTGGGGTCAACTGCATGTACGTCTTGTACCTCCTCCTGGATCTGTGGGTCTTCCTATCCATGGTGTGCATCCCTCGCACTAGGCTCATCCATCATACCTGACATGCCACTGATCTCCTCATCTGACGTGGCTATCATGGGTGTCTGAATAGGTGTCAGATGTGTCACGGCCCCCATAGGAAGCTCATCATCTCTAGGTGCTAACACATGTGACTCCTCACTAGTGTCACCACTCTGCTGAGGTGTAAGGTCATCAATGGTATGTGACGTTCCTACTGAGACACTGGGGCCATCGTCCTGTTCATCCAGCTGCCTATCCACTACACAAGGGTCATCGTCCTCCTCAAGCGTGCAAGCATCACTAGCCTCTGTGCAAGAGTCATCATCACTATCCTCTGAGGTAGAGTCACTATCACTAGCCTCTGTGCAAGAGTC
The DNA here is from genome assembly GCA_009831015.1 of Picea engelmannii. Classification (NCBI taxonomy): domain Eukaryota; kingdom Viridiplantae; phylum Streptophyta; class Pinopsida; order Pinales; family Pinaceae; genus Picea; species Picea engelmannii. Next base: position 287,797 of record ML783281.1, read on the forward strand.
ACTGTCATCATCCAACGTCTCTGAATCCTCATCATCACTATCATAGTGTACCTCAATGATATGCTTCTTACCCTTACACCTACACCTATGATCTGGTTCCCAAGGCACCTTGCAACTGTAGCAAAGTTGCGTGCTCCTAATGGGTGTGGGGTTTCTCTGTGCTTCCTTCCATCTAGTTTCTCTGGCTCTGCCTCCCTCTGCTATGTTGGTCCAATATGTCACCTCATATTCACTCCAACTGGGGTTTTTCATGGATATAAACTTTTGAAGCATTATTAGAGGCCCAAGTCTCTCACAAAGTGCATGATATTCTATTTCACAACTCACAACTATTCCAACAAAATCTATAGACCCCATNTTTCCTTATAGAAGATCCCTCAGGCTGGTAGGAGTCTAAGCTCTAATACCACTGTAATGTTCCCAAGCCATTATGCAAGGATCATCATTGTTTTGGTGTCTTTTTAAAACTTTTTCTGAGTGAGTTATTTCATCAAACACTTTGTTGGTCTACCTTTTAGATGTGTTTATATGTGTGTATGCAGCCAATAAAAAAAAGAGATAACCATTGGAACATACCTCAACCATATGCAATAAGATAGACAAGCCAAAACATCTCAATTCTTCTTTATTCATAAAATAGAGAAACCTGCTACAATGAAGATGTCGATCTAGAATGCTCAACAGATGGCCAAGAAGATAGACAATAGATAAGAGCTACTACAAAATTCTCCCGCTAATACAAAATATGCCTCCAAAGGCTAAATAAGAAATGAAGATCAATACAAGCAGATCTGAATGCCAAACTCTCCAGCTAAAGAATGCCACGCTCCAATAGAAAGCTGAAACCCTCAATAACTCGGCCCTGCTGCCAAAAGTGTCCAATCACCCTAATAAATATGCCAAATGATAGATCGGGTGATGGTAAGAACAACCCAAGTGGCCGAATCTCCAAGATCCCTCTCAATCTCTGTAGATCTGAAATCCCCCACTAGATGACTGAAACCCTAGATAATTTGGCCCTGCTGAAGGAGGCCTCCAAATGCTCTGAAACTCTCCAGAAATATATATCAGGACACTGCAAGTCACTAGGTAAAGTCTCAGGGTTAGATATGAAGTGTAACCCCTCCAAACGGACTAGATCTGGATCTCAAAAACGCCCTCCTTCTCTTCAATTCGCCCCACTGCTCAAGAAATAATCTAAGCCATAAAACTGTCTCAAAAAGCACTAGATCTGATGTCCAAGGCCCTGCAATGAAAACCCAAGTGATAGAATCTTCAATGATCCTGCCAATCTCCTACAACGAATCTCTCCTCAAAGATGGTCTGCCCCTCTTGCTGGAATCCCTCAACTGGTGCACCCTCTCTCTATCTGCACATGAAACTGATGTCGAATCCTCCTGCAACTAAGTATATCTGGAACTAGAATGGTGTGGGAGAGTATTGCATCTCCGAGACCAATCTTGGGACAATATAGGTGGAATCTTTCACCACTGAATCGTCCTCTAGGGTTTGTTATGTCAAAACCCTCAAAACTCCAAATATTGGGCTCACTAGCTAGAAGCTAGAAATAAAAATAAGATCATACATGCATGAATGAGAAGAGGCCCTTGCCTTTCCTTTATACTTTTTGTCTCACCTTGTCCCTCCAAAGTGACTTTCATTTTATTAATATTTAATTAATTAATTAAATCACTTTAATTAATTAATTAACCTTTTTACCTTTGAAAAGCTCCTTATCTCTCCTTGTGGCTTCCCTGGCCACTGAAAGTCACTTCTAGCCATCCCATCCTGTAGTGTTGCTCCTCCCAATTCCAATGAGCTATTACATTGAGAGGTTCCTCCAAGTAATGTGCCCAAAATGCCCTCTTCAGTGATTTTAATTAACTTATAGCTCAAAATAGTCAAAATCATGGAAATCGTCGGAATGGAATGAAACCAAAGCCAACCTATGTGGAATGGCTCATGAAGATGGAATATGATAATAAATGCAAACTGGACCCCACAATGCCTCTCAAATACCCCTGTATTCACTGTAACATCCATCTGGCTACTCTGGTCATCATAAGTCTCTGCCCTGTGATGATGTCCCAAAGTGGGGACATTACAGGGATTTAAAAAGTGTCAAGGTTGGTTTAAAAGTAACATGTATGCTCATTGCCTTTTTTTTACCATTAAATTCATCCAAGAGATTATTTATTTAATTTAAAAAAATATTTTAAAACATAATTAATAAAAAGAGATAAAAATTCAACCTTAAAAAGTTGTATGCTTAAAAAAAAATTTGTTTGTTTAGTTTTTTTTTTTCCTCAGAAAATTGGACTTTATATTATTAAAAATATAAATTGTCCAAAATAACCATGCAGTTGTCATCTTGACCATTACAAAACTTACAAGACTGCAAGACAATGCAAATAAATGTCCAAGCCTCCAAAAAAAAACTAGATCTGTCTCCACAAAGGACAGAACAATCACATAAATAATATTCACTAGGAAATCCTTCATCAAAGTACAAATGGATCTCTATACTAACAACCCATATCAACAAAAATAAAACCAAAGACAACCCCACTAGTAAAGTTCTAAAAACTGATAAGACCCTTCATGGTCCTCTTCACACATAAAATAGACAATCTTCCCTGGGGCTGGACAGAGCGTACGTTTTGATAGACTGTCCACAAGTATATTTCCTTCCCTATATACATGAGCAAAGGAATTTTTTTGAAAAAGTTTTGTAATCTAATTTATGCGGTCCTTCTAACATTCTAGTGCAACCACCTGAAGACGTCCCTTACCTTTCAACCATTCAATGATTATTTTTGAGTCTCCCCGTATGTGAATCTCCAAAATTGAAAGACGTGAGGCCAAAGTGAGTAGATCCCAAGCTCCCAAGAGCTCTGATTTTGTGTTAGTACCGAGCCCACAGTTAAGATACCACTTGTAACATATGTGCTCACTAATTTTAATAAACCCACCAGCTCCACAATTATTATCCGATGAGTCAGCAGCCCCATCAAACCATCCCACCATGCCACCCTCAACATATGCATCAGGAATGTTCCTACAATGGGAAGCTTTCAATTTTTTTTTATAGTCCCCCATCGAGAAAATCGATAAGTAAGCCACCTTCTACAAATTGGGAATGCAATCTTCAAATGTCGCCAGATTCCTCTCCTTCCCGATAAACCAACAAATGATTGTGGGCAGGCAAGGGTAGGATAAATTTTGTTCTTTCTAGGACTGAAAGCACTCTGCAATTATATTTCCAGACCACTTTCCAAGAGGGTTTAATGTTTTTGTTGCATTTTTCCCGACTTACATGGAAAAAGAGCACTCCACAAACATATGATAGACAGACTCCTTGCTAGCTTTACATAAATGGAAAAAACTTGGTCCATGAAAACCTCTATGTTGAAGCAAATCCCAGGCGAGAATATTATTCTTTGTCATTAACCAAGTGAATAGATGAATATTTTAGGGGCATGCCCAGGACCACATCGATTTACTCTAACATCCAATCACAAAACACCAAATCTTTTTTTCCAAGGCCTCGTAATAATTCTTGACAATTAACTGTCCCGACGCATCTCCTCCCATCCAGATAATCTCATCCAAATTCAATAATTGAACACCATTGTTAATGAGCATAGAGTGGAAATAATTCCATTATAATGAAAGATCCCTTTCTAACCCCAGAGCAATGTTGGAGTGCCAATTTTTTTTTATCATCCCCACACGAGCTTCACATTGTGAATAATAAATATATGCCTTTCTAGTTGAGTGCTAAGGTCAATTCTTCATTCAACACAACGCCTTCCCCCATCCCCAGAATGTGATGTTTTCCCAGCAATATCTAATGACCAGATCCCGGTCTCCAAGATAACCAATGTGCAAAGATTTTAAAAGATGCTTCCAGTTATGAGACCCTTTAACATCAGCTACAATTACCATGTGCAACCATCTATCAACAAAAACATAAGGATAGTATTTATCTTTTGATACACGATGCCATAATCCTTCTTGCATCAATTCTATCCAAAGAGTATTTTCCACCATAGCCCTTCCAAATCTGCCTAGATTCCTCAAACCCCAGCCACCATACTATTTTGGACGTGCTATAAGATTCCATGCACAGAGATTAATCTTCTTTTTCCTATAGCTCCCTGACCAAAGGAAATCAAAGATAATCTGTCAAATTCTATGGAGAATAGGAGAGGAAAAATTTGCAAGAGCCATCCAATAAACGAGTTGACTCTCTAGAACCACCTTGATGAGTACAAAGTGCCCCCATATGGATATCCATCTATTGCACCAGTGGCTAATTTGAGATTCATACTTGGCAATCAACCAATTCCAATCCTCAGCTTTGTATCTATTGATATTCAAAAGCTATCCAAGATACCTGAAACCACTAGAAAGATCAACAAAGTTATATTTAAAATTAACCTTTAAAATCACCAGATCTTGTTGTCGCATGCCATGCTGTAGAAAAGATTTTTTCTTTTCATTTATCTCGATACCAGAATCCCTACAGAAGATTTCCAGTACCCTTTTTATTTCCCGCCACTCAGCAATGGAAGCTTTAGTCATAATGAGGATATCATCTACAAACAATAGATGGAGAATATTAAGAAGCCTTGATACCTTTATGCCTATCAATAATCCTTCCTCTTGGCTTCTTTTTAAGGCCAAACTTAAGCCTTCCATAATTAAAATAACAAGCAATGGTGAGAATTGACATCCCTGACGTAATCCTCTCCCACTATTGAAAAATCCTGAAGCCTCACCATTGATCAATATAGCATATGTTGTTGATGTGATACAACCCATTATCCACTTTGTCGTTGGTAGGCCGAAATCACATTGAAGCAAGACCAATCTTAGATAATACCAACTGACACAATCGTAGGTTTTTTTCAAATCAATCTTTAGTATTAGATCTTGGAGATTTTTCTCTTTGATACTATGCATACATTCTCGCACCGTCCTGATAGCGTCGATAATTTATCCTCCTTTCAAGAAGCCAAATTGTTCCTCGGATAAGACATGAGATAGGATCGGTCTAATGCACTTAGCAATTATTTTATTGAAGATCTTATAACAAAGGTTTCACACAGCTATCGAGCGAAACTCCTCAAAGGTAGAAGGACCATTTACCTTCGAGATGAGAGAAATAAAAGTTGAGTTGAGAGCTTTGTTTACAACTCCAGTCCTACGCGACTCCTCAACTGCATCCAATAAGTCTTTGGAAATCAAAGAAAAAAAATGCAAGTAGAATTCCATAGTCCACCCATCGGGGCCAGGAGTCTTGTCTTTCGCAAAGCCCTTTAAAACATCTAAAATATCCTCCTTTGTAACCGACTTCTTGAGTTGGATGACTTCCTCCTTTGTAACCGACTTCTCAACCTTGGATGACTTCAGTTTCTTGATAGAAGGTACTGAAATATCTCTGAGATTCAATCTTTATTGCATCATGCCCATAGTGTTCCTGTCATGATTCATCTTTGTTCTCCCATAGATGTTTTTTATGTTGGAAAGTCAACAAGAAACATGTGTCTAATTTATTTTTCCCTTAAATAAATTGGACAATAAATATTAATCTATCATTTCATTCATAACTGAGTGAGTTGGATTTGTAACAGAATCATAAGTGTAGTTAAGTGAGTTAAGATCAGTTGTACTAGTTGTAACTAAACAAGCACTAGTGAGAGTTCAATTAATCAATGAACTCACATGCAACTGAAGATTCGTCACGGTTAACTACATGCATGTCAGATCCAGTGGAGACCTAGTTGAGATAATAGGTGAAAGGCACAGTTTGGCTACCAGTTATGATTTGATCACACATGCAGTGGATATGCTTATGAGCATGTGAAAACTAGGCAATTGTATTCGATCATTGTGAGAATTCGAATTGCAGAGATTGTGTAGAGGAGGCAGGTTGTCTGGACACGAAAATTGGCACATGTATTTGCTGATTTGTGTATGACAGCGTGAAAGGATTGTATTGTACTGAGAGCTCTTGGATTAGAGTTTTGTATGAGATTGTTTCATGATTCATGATATACATAATATATGATAGTGGGGTTTTTAGCTTTACGCTTTACCGGTAAAAATTTTGTGTTATGTGTTATGTGTTATTGATATTTCACTTTGAGCATTGTGGTTGTGATCGTGGTTTAATTGCTTCTGCAATAATAATAGTAGAAGCGATTATGTATTTAACAAGTGGCGGAAATTGTTATATGAGGAGAATCGTAGGAATACATTAATTTGTATCGAAATTTCTACATGTTATCAGAGCCACGGAGGCCACAGAGTCACATAAGTGAGGTGCGGACATAATTGCATTCTTGCAGGTCCCGTCTCTAGCAGGGTGTGAACACTAGTACTAAAAACTTTCGGTGTTTTCAAGAACAATAATTCTTGCACCCTAGACAAAGGCAGGGTGCGAACTTCACTGAGCATTCTCGCAGGCTACAGTGGAGCAGGGTGCGAACTTACCTCGCCCTAACAATGGAGCAGGGTGTGAAATTTTTGAGCATTCTCATAGTATACAGTGGAGCAGGGTGCAAACATCTCAGGCAAGTTCACAGGCTACACATAGGAAGGGTGCAAAATTCCCTCAGGTTTCTCTCAGGTGGGGTGTGAACCTCCTAGGGAAAGAGGAAAGTGCAGAAGTTGAGTTTTGGGTTGGATAACATTGGAATTTGCAAGATTTTCTTGGTGCGACACTTGATTCAAGATAAAAAAAGTCTTTCAATGGCCTGAGGTTGGAGTATGTACTCGAGGGAAGCTTGAACTACATTTCTTGGAAGGACAGGATGGAAGCAGTGCTCGAAGACAATGGCTTGAAGGGTTACATTGACGCAGATGTTCCTAAGCTAGATGCGACAGATCCTGCAAATCTTGATGCATGGCAAAAGAAAGTGGTGAAGGAAAGGAGGATTCTGTTGGAGGGAGTACAAGACCACATTGTCTCAAGTCTCCATGGGAAAACCACACCATATGCAATGTGGAAGGTTTTGACAAATCTGATCCAAAACAGTAGCAACCATAGGAAATTGGCACTCAAAGATAAACTCAGGAAGATCAAGATGGAGAAAGGCGACACCATTCCAAAATATCTCACGAAGTTTGTCCAATGTCGGGATGAGCTTGGAAGTGTGGGAATAACAGTCGCTGCTAATGATTTGGTGAGATTGGTGCTCCTAGGGCTTCCTAAGAGTTGGCACAGTTATCAAGACTCTGTCAATGGAAGGGAAAAATTTCCAAATTGGGAATGAATGTGGTCGGATCTAGTGCAAGAGGAGTTCAGGCGAAACACCAAAGATGGATCTTCATCAAAGCGTGATGATGAAGAGGATTGTGCTTTGACTGCCAAGGAAAGGAAAGGGAAAGGGAAGAAATTCCAATCAAAATCTGAGTCTAAAGTCAAGAAGCTAGATTTTTCCAAAGTGAAGTGTTTTCACTGTCATGAACATGGGCATCTCGCTACTAACTTTCCGCAGAAGAAGAAGAACATGATGGTTGTTGGAGCTGCAACAGGTGAGGCTCTTGTCTCACAATTTGAGCTTGACTTCGCTTTGATCACATGCATGGCTTCAAATGCATCAGGATCGGTGTGGTATTTGGATAGTGGTGCTTCCTTCCACATGATGGGAGATAAAGAGACTTTCATTGAATTGGAGGAGAAAGATCCCATAATGCATATAGAGATGGGAAATGATGGATGATATAGTGCAACTGGTGTTGGCACCATTACCTTTCATAGGGAGTCAGGTAAACCATTTCAATTGAAAAATGTTATGCATGTTCCAGGTCGAAAGAAAAACTTGGTCTCAGTCGCAATGTTGGAGGAAAGAGGCTATGATGTTGTTTTTATCAGTGGTAAATCCTACCTGTGACATAGAGCAATGGGTCAAGTCAAGAAGATAGGGATTCAAGTTAAGAATCTCTACATGTTGGAGGTAGATGGTTGTAGTGCCCTGATAGGCAAGGCAGAAAAAGTGGTGAGTCGAGATGAAGGTGAATTATGGCACAGGAGATTGGGCCATCTTCATCATGGAGCCTTGAAGATCATGTAGAAGATATCTATTGGACTTCCAAGGGGAACACTTGCTCAGTTAGATCAGTGCAAGGGGTGCACCCTAGGGAAGTATGTAAAGTCCAACTTTCATGAAAAGGAGAACCATGCTTCGGTGATCCTAGAGAGAATTCACACGGATGTGTGTGGACCATTCTCAGTTGCTTCAATAGAAAAACACAACAGAGAAGGAATTCGAAGAGAAATCATAGTGCCTCATAACCCACAACAAAATGGGGTCACAAAGAGAAAGAACAGAATGATCGTGAGTGCAGCACGAGCGATGTTGCATGATCAGGGCCTACCAATGAATTTGTGGGCAGAAGCATGCAATACTATAGTTTATGTGTAGAAGCATTGTCCTCGTAGAGTACTTGGCATGAGTACACCTGAAGAAGATTTTACTAGTAAGAAACTGGATGTTTCTCATTTTAAAATTTTTGGCTCATCTGTTTATGTTCATGTGACCAAGGATGCCAGGAAGAAGCTAGAACTGACTGTTGAAGTTGGGATATTTGTGGGGTACACAGAAACACCCCATAATTATCGTGTGTATTTTCCGAACAATAAGATGACTGTTATGCGACGAGATATAAAATTCGATGAGGGGAAAGCCATGCAGTTGTCGCTTGAGAGGGAGCTAGACTTGCATGCAGAGGAGGAATTGTTGGTTCCCAAGGATGAGTCTCAAGATGTGGATCAACCATATGAGGAGGTTCGTGGAGTGGAGGAAACCACTAAGGCAGAGCCATCCATCAGAAATGGCAGAAAGTGCACCATGGAAGCTGATAGATTGAGACTAGATGTTGCACAGAATATAGGAGCCCCTATTTCATAGCACAGACAGAGACAGTCTCCTGATCAATTTGATGGATACATGGCTGTCATGAGAAAATGTATTGTGATTGAACCATCCTCCTTTCAGGAAGCAGTGTAGGACCCCACTTGGGTTGATGCTATGGTAGAGGAGTATGACTCCATTGTTAAAAATAGTGCATGGGAAATTGTCCCAAGACCGGTCGACAAATCAGTGGTAGGATCGAGATGGATCTACAAGGTAAAGAAAGATGTTGATGGGAGTGTGGAGAAATACAAGGCTAGGTTTGTGGCCCGGGTCTTCCCACAGATCAAGGGGATAGATTATGGTGAGACCTTTGCACCTGTCACAAGGTACTCTTCCATAAGATCCATCCTTTCACTCTCAGCACAGATGGGCTGGCGCATTCATCAGATGGATGTAAAAACTACGTTCCTCAATAGGATCATTGAGGAAGAAGTGTACATTGAGCAGCCAGAAGGTTTTGAGACCTTTGACAGAGAGTTGCATGTGTGCAGACTCAAGAGAGCATTGTATGGGCTGAAGCAAGAACCCCGTGCTTGGTACACTCAGATAGACAACTATTTCACTGGATTGGGCTTCACCAAAAGTGAAGCAGATTAAAACCTATACCAAATTGTGGTGGAAGGTAAGCTTTTAATCATTGTGTTGTATGTTGATGATTTAATACTGACTGGTGATGAGCAGCTGATACACATACAAGGAGGACCTTGCAAAGGAGTTTGAGATGAAGGATTTGGGCCTTCTTCATTATTTCATTGGTTTGGAAATATGGTAGCGAGATGTTGAACTTTTTGTCTCTTAAGGAAAGTATGCAAGAGAGATACTGGGTAAGTTTCACATGGAGCGCTGCAGACCCATGGATACTCCTCTTCCAGGAAACTGGAGTAAAGAGGATGCTACTTCTGGAGAGGTAGCATATGCTACTGTCTATTGACAATTAGTGGGTTCACTAATGTATTTAGTGAACACGAGACTAGACATTTTCTATGCGGTTAACCAGCTAAGTCAAGCGATGGTTAATCCTACCAAACTCTTTTGGAAGGCGGGTAAGCATGTCCTGAGATATCTGAAGGGCACATTTGAGTATGGATTATGGTACAAACAGGCGAATGAGGTGAAGTTGCATGGATTCATGGATGCATATTGGGTAGGAAGCCTAATAGAAAAAAAGAGCACATCAGGGGGGATCTTTAGTATCATATCTACAGCTGTTTCTTGGTACAACAGGAAGCAGAGATCTATGGCACTTAGTTCAGCAGAAGCATAATACATAGTAGCGAGCCAAGCTGCATGTGAGGCTATCTGGATGAGAAATATCTTGGTTGGTTTGTTTGGTTCTCATTTAGATCTGACAATGATTTACTGTGATAATCAGAGTTGCATTAAACTATGGATTAATCCTATGTTTCATGACAGATATAAGAATATAGATATCCAGTATCATCATCTCAGAGATTGTGTGCAGCGGAAGATCATGTTGCTTCAATAAATTCCTACAGAAGATTAGGATGATGACATTTTGATGAAGGTGCTCACCAGGAGAAAATTCGAATATCATAGAGACAGGATTGGGGTGAAGGATAATCCCTTTATTGCTGAGAGGGAGTGTTGAAAAGTCAACAAGACACATGAGTCTAATTTATTTTTCCCTTAAATAAATTGGACAATGAATATTAATCTATTATTTCATTCATAACTGAGTGAGTTGGATTTGTAACAGAATCATAAGTGTAGTTAAGTGAGTTAAGATCAGTTGTACTAGTTGTAACTAAACATGCACTAGTGAGAGTTCAGTTAATCAATGAACTCACATGCAAATGAACATTCGCCATGGTTAACTACATGCATGTCAGATCCAGTGGATACCCAGTTGAGATAACAGGTGAAAGGGACAGTTTGGCTATCAGTTGTGATTTGATCACACATGCAGTGGATATGCTTATGAGCATGTGCAAACTAGGCAATTGTATTCGATCATTGTGAGAATTTGAATTGCAGAGATTGTGCAGAGGAGGCAGGCTGTATGGACACGGAAATTAACACATATATTTGTTGATTTTTGTATGACAGTGTGAAACGATTGTATTGTACTGAGAGCTCTTGGATTAGAGTTTTGTATGAGATTGTTTCATGATTCATGATATACATAATATATGATAGTGGGTTTTTTAGCTTTACGCTTTCCTGGTAAAACTTCTATGTTATGTGTTATTGATATTTCACTTTGTGCATTGTGGTTGTGATCATGGTTTAATTGCTTCCGCAATAATAATAGTGGAAGCGATTATGTATTTAACAAGTGGAGGAAATTGTTAGATCAGGAGAATCGCAAGAATACATTAATTTGTATCGAAATTTCTACATTTTATTCCTCCTGTAGCTGGAAAAATGATGACATAATATAGTGTTCCTATCCCTGCTTCTAATCCATGTCACCCTGCTTTTAAGGTGACAACGCTCCTCCTCAGCCATAATTAACTTGTTCCTTTCACTTTCAAGATCTTTCAACCAAGTTCTAAGTTCAATACTTTCCTCAAATTCTAAGTATTACTCGGATAGGTGTGCAATCTTAGCTTCTAAAAGTTCAAATTGTAAAATTTCATTTTTCTTTTTGTCAGCCAACAAGATCTTAACCTATGATTTTAGCCCCGAGAGTTTCCTAGACAGTCTTTATTGAGCTCTAGCCTCCTCGACTGTCTTGTGATAACCCCAAACTGCTCGAACTAATTCACAGAAAGACTCTTCTTGCAAGAAAGAAGGATTTAATTTAAATGATAAGCTACAATATTATAACCATAATCAATTTCAATAACTACATGCGCATGATCCAATACAAAAGGGAGCTCCACCCAAGATCTGTATTTGGTAGCATCATTTAATAGATCATCTAAAGTGTAAGCCCTATCTAATCTCTTCTATATCCCCTCCCCCCCTCTCCTTCTGTTTCACCATGTAGGCATTAATAAAACATGATTTATATCCACTAACCTATTAGTACAGATAAGATTTTTTAAAAAATTTGCCAATGGATCAGGTAAGGCCACCTTGCCCCACACTTCATCTACACTGATAGTAAATTTTAGATCCCCTACAAGGATGATATTTTTCTGTGCTAGCATACATTTTGCATCCACTTGTTCCCAGAAATGCCTACGACCAGTGCACAACCCATATGCATTTATAAAACTTATTTTTCTTTTATCCGAAATGTGGATACCTGTCAATACAATTCCACCAACAGTTAGAAAAGATTGTAGCTCAAATATCTTAGGATTCGAAGCCACTAACATTCCCCCAGAAGTCCCAACAGAACTAACAATACTTATCATCCAATTTGGGTAAATCGAGCACATGAACTTCCTAGCCTTTTCCTCAGAGACTAAAGTCTCTTGGAAAAAAATGATATCTGGTTTGGTATTAGAAAAAAGTCTACGAATGGTAGGAAATTTTAAAGTTCCACCAACCCATCTTATGTTTAGAGAGATAAGGATCATATCTTGTCCCTTGCGATGGATTTTATGCCTCTAACATCCCCCATATCATGAGTAGAAACTGATTGTTGAACCCCCAAAGTTGGTGTTGACCCTAACTTCTTGCATGCACTATGTGTTTTGATACGAGAGACCTCCATAAATAGGCCCCAAGAACATGTCATTTCCTTCCCTTTGCAATCTCCCCCAAATTACACATTTTCACCCGAATCGTGGTCTAAGCTCCCCTGATAGGATTCCAAACCCCAAAAAGTTTGAAGAGGTGTGGGGCTGACTGATTCTTTAAGAGTTCATATCAGTGCTTCAATATTTGTATCTAGCAACTATGCATTCTCGGGTAAGGTGGGTAACAGTGGGGTAGAATTCTCATGAGGATCTTTGTACTGTATATTGGAAACCATAGGCATGGTAGGGGTAGGAATGATAGGTAGCAGGGCCTCAGTATTCGTATCAAAACCCAGAGTTAACCCACCCAAATCCAAAGTATTCTTAGAGGTGCTAGTAGTCTTGGAAATGGAAAAGGTAGAACATGGAAAGGACTTATCCAAGAAGTCCCTCTCCCAAGACGAGAGCTTAAAATATAAATAAGGGCAGTAAAATTTTAACTTACTGATAAAGGTTCCCGAGAGAAGTTCCAATGTTTCTTCTCCAAGCCCCAAAGTATAAGCCCCCACCTCTTCTATATCACCTTTACTCATATACAAATCATTGGCCTAAGATTCCAATGAGTCCTCCACATCTCCAATTCCGTTCCAAGATGGGCATTCATGTCAGAGATGTCTTTTCCTTCTACAAGAGTTACATCAGAAAGAAAGAACCCGATAGTAAATTCGTTGCACCATCACTTGACCTTGCCATTACAACTCGAGGGATTCCATAAGGCCTGCGTGGATATCCACTTCAACAAGAACATGAACCATACGTTTATCCAGATCACGGAGCCCCTTTTCATCAAACTTAAGGAATAGGCCTAGAAGATTCCCAATAATGTTCAAGGCATTTTTATTCCATAAATTGAGTGGAAGTCCTGGTAACAGAACCCAAACATGTCGAAGACTAAAATATTCTGCGGCGTGGTCAAAATGAGTTCTCCACCTCTTAAGCATAACTCTACCTCCCTCAAAGTCCCAAAACCCATTTAAAATGATCTCTACATCTTTTGGGAGCTTGAAGACAAGACAAAACCAACCATAAGGAAAGCTAAGGTATTTTGGTTCATACCCAATGATGGGTAACCAATTTCGCTGCATCCAGTATGAGAAAGTGATACTACTCCTAGTCTTATAAGCAAACCTACCAACCAACACGCAGAGGGAAAAGTTACATGTTTCCTCCAAACCCACGTCCATTCCTATAACCAGCCTTTGCCTAACTTTATTTAGTTTCTAGACTTGTGCCACGTTTTTTTGTCATGTTTCCTTCACACACAGTCTCTCTTGTTGGGTGTTATCCTTTTTTGTTCCAAAATCCCTACTATGGTGCACCGTTCATTCATGAAAACTAGCTTCCTAGGTAGCATGAGCACACCCTCCCCCTGAAGGCCTCACGTGAGACTGAACATCCCATCCCAAACCTAGTCCAGGAGCTGTAGTGTGATCTATAACAGTCTCACCCGGTACCTGTTTACTTAGAAATATCGTTGTAAGCTCACAACCCAGACCAGACGAAATATAGTGTTGAAGATTTGTTCCACCAAAACCCTATTCACATAATGTATTCTCCTTTGGTGAAGCCACTAAATGCACTGGTGATGACTTGATCGATGGATGGATATCCTTCAAAAGACGTCTGCCACCTTTTGTGATATTTAGTGCATCATCAGTGCAGAAGGGGTGTTCATGGTCCCAAGTCTCCTCGTCTATAGCACCAAAGAAATCACTGACTTCGTCTGCCATCCATAGGGATTGATCAACGGATAGAAGGATCGACAATACAAGTATCTAATCAGGGGGAAATAATGATCCTAACACCTGGATCTCCACCTATCTAAGAAAATTAAAAACAAAAAAAATGTGCATTAAATCCCCCAACTAAGAACTATAGTGGATACACCGCTAAAACTAACTGACAAACCTCCTCCATTGTAACAGATAATCCAGTTCTAAAAATAGTAATACTACCATTAACCTTCTAAATCCAATTTAAACCATTACTAAAAAGATATCCTGCTAAAAAAAACAGCTATCCAGTTTCTAATATTAGTAATCCTCCATTGAAAAACTTTTAAAATAGTGTTACTTTCACTGCTAAACATAGAATCCATCATCTGATCCCCCAATCCATCCTAGAAAACCTGAACCTAGAAGTCCTACCCTCATTTGGTAATTATGTTTAGATATAAACATGTGAAATTTAAAATACTATACACATACTCTTTGGTTATATTATTTATGCATCATGTTCAAATTATCAAAATGTTTTAAACCAAAATGTTTTCATAATATCAAGTGGAAACGGCTTCTCCATGATGTTAGTTAATCCAGATTCGCCATGTGATAGATGACTTTTTCATGGATGAAAGCATCAGAAACAATGATTCTCATTCCTTTGGTTTGGTTGGAAAAGTCTGATTAAATTCGTTGGAAAAGAAGACGAATAAATCACAATCCTGTATTTTCGATGGTAATACGGTCCAAGGTTGTTGTCTCGCTAAACCTTTTCCTAATTTTTTCTTGAATTTATCTGTGCTTTTTCTGCCAAAATTCTTTCTCCAACAAACTATTTCTACACGTTTGTTTTGTGTAAGCCATTATTTATATAGATTTATCTCTATAATGTTTCCCATGAGATTTGAGTGGGATGCATTGTACTGTGCCTCTAATTTATGAAGTTTGAGATCCGTTGGATCAACAGTGCATGTAGACTACTCTGTGAAACACAGTTTCAAATACTGTGCACCAAACAGGCTACGTGATAGAGTTCTCAAGACCACTACGCAATACACAAACTGCGTGCATTGTGAATACACACACTTAATGAAATGATTTATGAATGCAGAATAACACACTACAATGCTTATCACATAAACTCAGAAATAAGATAGAAACTTTGTCAATTCAAAAAAAATGATATTAATTAATTTTGGCGTTGTGCACGAATACAAAATACAATGACGGAGATGAGCTTTAGCTCTAACGACTTCTTTTGTCAACTCTTTAGTTGTTGCTAGTTCTCTCTACCTCTCTTCTTCTTCTCTACACATCAACTACTTCTCTTCAGCATCATAAACTAACTAAGAGATTCAGCCTTAAACAGACACTGACTTAGACTTCCTATAGAAACTAAGACCTACTCAACATTAAATACTCTCATTAATTCCATTGACTCTTCGACTACTTAATTTAATTCAAGAAGATAGAAATTGGCTCCATTTATATCTCTCCTTCTTACCGTTTGAGTTTTGAGTAAACATGTGACTTTGCACTTACAGACCGTTAGATTGTCTAACTGAAATTTCGGCTGATATACAAATCGAAGGTGATGTGACGATCTCACCGACTTGTAATTACATATTCCAACACTCCCCCTTAATTTTAAGTAGTTGGGATTACAAAAGAAAATTACATCAAAAATTTGAGTTTTCATTTTACTGTCACTCATCTATTACTGCTCAGACTCCCAGATTACTGCGCAAATGATGAAATGCATGTCTTTCTAAAGCCTTTGTGAAATATATGTGATTTTTTCTTTTGACCTACAAAACTCTAAACAGATCTCTTTGTTATTCACCAATTCTCTAATGAAATGATACCTTGTATCAATGTGCTTGGTTTTCTTGTGAAACACATGATTCTTTGATAACATGATAGCTGAATTGTTGTCACAAAATACTATTGTTGGTTCTTGTTGTTCGTGCAAGAAATATTTTAACATCCTTCTCATCCATACTGGCTGACAAGTTGTTCTTGTAGTTGCAACCTATTTTTCTTTTGCTGAGGAAAGTGTCACTATGGGTTGCTTCCTTGATGCCCATGATACCATACATGTTCCAAAATAAAATATGTACCCATAGGTACTTTTCCTGTCATCAATGTTTCCTCTACAATCACTGCCAGTGTATCCAATGAGTCTAAAATCTTTTGAAGTGGAGTACTTAATGCCAAAATATTTTTTTCCATTCACATATCTGAGGATTATCTTTCCTTCCTTCCAATGTGATTCTTTTGGAGTTTCCATGAACCTTGAAATTAGACTTACTCCATACATAATGTCAGGTCTTGTTGTTGTTATATACATTAGACTGCCTACCACTCTTTTAAATAGAGTGGGATCCACCTTGGACCCTTTATCTTCCTTTCTTAGCTTAAATCATGTTAGATAGGTGTTGATGCTTCTTTTTAATTCATCATATTGAATATTTTAAATATTTCATGTGAATACTTGGACTATGAGATAAATATTCCATTTTTGGATTGGTGCACTTCTATTCCCATAAAATATCTCATAAGCCCCAAATCAGTCATTTCAAATTCATCCTTCATGACTGTCTTGAATTATTCTATGCCAAAAGCACCTGTAAATATCAAATCATCCAGATATAAACAAACAATTTACACATTACCTTGATGATTTGATTTGATGTACAATGTTGGCTCATTTTCACTTCTCTAAAATCCATTATGTGTGAGATAGGTATCTATGTGACTATACCAAGTTCTCGGAGCTTGTTTTAATCCATACAATTCTTTCTTCAATATGTATACTTTGTCTTCTTGTCCAGGAACCTCATAACCTTGTGGTTGTTCCACATATACTTCTTCTTCTAATTTTCCATTCAAGAGTGTTGACTTACATCCATCTGATAAACTGGTCATTTGTACTATGCGGAAATAGATAACATGGTTCTAACTATTTCCATGCGCACCACTATTGCAAATGTTTCATTGTAATGAATTCCAGGTTGTTGTGTAAAGCTTCTTGCAACTAACCTTTCCTTGTACTTTTGTACATTTCCTTTTGCATCTTGCTTGATTTTATAAATCTACTTGACACTTATAACATCCTTGTCTTCAGGTACATCAACCAAATTCCATGTTTGATTGTTCTCTATGCTTCTGATTTCTTCATCCATGGCTTGTGCCCAGACATCCTCTTCGACATCTTCTTCAAAGGTTAATGGATCATATATTTGTGAAAACAGAGAAAAACCTGGAAATGAATTTTTTGCGTCTTCATTAAAGATGTCACGCATAATTCTTTTCTTTCTTGGTAACAGACTTGCTAAAGTTGGATCTAGAGATGTAGAACTACTTGAATTGTTTGTTTGTTTCTGTTGTGCTCTAGGTGTAGAATCTGCACCTATTTTTCTTATTAGAGTACTATGTGTGGTAATTTTCCAAGTGTAAATGGGATTGCACACTGACTTGTGCATGATGTTTGAACCTTTTCATTTTCTGTATCATCATGCTCCATCGCGTCAATAATTTTTACTGTCTTTGCTATGCTTCCACCCCATTCTTCATTCTCCATGAACTGAACATCACGAATGATTATGAATTTTTGTGTGACAGGGTCATACAACTTGTAGCCTTTTGTCTCTTCAGAATACCCAACAAATATACATTTATTTCCTTTGTTTCCGAGCTTCCTTCTTAGTTCATCTGGAACATGTGCATATGCGAAACAACCAAAAACTTTTAAGTGCGCCACATTATTCTTTGAACCTGTCCAGGCTTCCCGAGGAACTCTATTCTTGACACTCTTTGTCAGACATATGTTCAAGATGTATACTGCAGTGGCTACTGCCTCAGCCCAATACTCATTTGAAAAATGTTTTGTTGTCAACATACTGTGCGACATTTCCATGATGGTTTTGTTCTTTCTTTCTGCGACACCATTTTGTTGTGGTGTGTATCGAGCGGTAAATTTCTTATAGAAGCCATGAACTTTAAAAAAGTACTAAAATTTTCTTGAAATGTATTCTCCTCCTCTGTATGTTCTTAGGCACTTGATGAAATAACAACTTTGTTTCTCCGCAAGTGATTTAAACTATTGAAAACAACTCAATGCATCATATTTATGCTTTAGGAAATAAATCCATGTCTTTCTTGATAAATCATCTATGAATGTTAGAAAAAAAGTACTGCCTCCTATAGATGGAGTTTTCATTGGTCCACAAATGTCTAACTGTACTATTTGTAGTAGAGTTTTTTCTCTGTAAGACTTGCCAACTAGAAATGATTCTCTGTGTTGCTTTCCAAATATGCAGCCTTCACATATCCTTTTTGGATTTTCAATCAATGGTAATCCTTTTACCATATCCTTTGTGTGTATCATCTTCAAACATCCAAAGTTCAAATGTCCAAATATGAAATTCCATAACCAGGAATCATCCTCTGTTTCAGATTGGAATGTTTCCTTAATCTTCGTGCCATTTTCTCCTTTCTTGATATTGCGTGCACTATTTTCTTCACTAGAGCTGCACGCACTTTCTGCTGTAAATGCAGTGTCTGACTACACAATTTTTCCTTTATCAACATTTTGTGTTGTATTCTTCTTCTTAGTTGGATTAAATGTCAATGGGATAATCATGTTACTTTTCATCTGGATTTTTGCAATGAGAAGATTGCTTGGGAATTTATCCATGATCACACAGTGATTATCTTCCACGTGGATTATATATCCTTTTTGTAACAGTTTCCCTATACTCATTAGATTATGCTTTAGGCCATAAACATAATATACATTAGACATAACTTTTTGTTGTTCTTTTCTGGTTAAAATTTTTATACTTCCTTTGCCTAAGATAGTGACTTGGACATCTGTTCCAAGTGTAACCTTGGTTTGGACTGACACATCCAAACGAGAAAATAGTTCTATGTTTCTTGTCATGTGGTTACTACAACCTGAATCTAAGTACCATATGTCACATGGTATTTCTTGAGCAACATTGCATTCAACTGGTGACACTATAGGCATTTCTACAGCGCTAGACACAATTATAGCGCACGCCATAAACATTGGGAGAATTTGGTTATTTTTGTTGTGTGACTGATATTGATTTTGCTTGTTCTGATTAAACTATCTCTTTCTGGACTCATATGCATAATGTCCATACCTTTTAAAGTAATGGAATTGAATCTTTGATTTATCAGTTCTTTGACAACTTGACTCACTGACACTTGAGTTTTGACCTGTAATATCCCCAAGGACGAATCCTGTTGTAATCATGTTTATGAATTGTAAATCATGTTTTGTAGGCTAGTGAGCCAAGTATATATAAGTTGGTGGGATTATGTGTTTATTAGGCCGGAGAGCCTAAGTGTTAAAGGCCAGGAACCTGTTTTTGTATATGTAATATGCAGAACATTAATAAATATTTAACATCGTTGTGTGCAGACCGACCATGAAGAAAGAGTGATGGGGGACTAATATTCCACAGGGTGGGTAAGGGAAAAGGGGTTGAAAGGTTGGAAAGAGGGGATAAGATTAGGGGCTTAAGTCCTTGAGAATAATATTTTATTATTATTCTAAAGTTGTTTGACAAAACATGTTTTTATCCTTAGTCCTGGGAAAGGCAACGCATGCATCTCCAAGTTTACAAAAGGGAACGCATGCAGCTCTAGGAAGACAAGTGTTGACTTGGGTGCATACAGTTAAAAGTTGAAGCGTTATATGAGTTAGGGGTTCGTCCTCCATTCTACCATCGACTATCTAAAATCGAGAATTTCGTCTGGTCTCTGCGTTCATCCTCCATTCGATCGTCTGTTGTCTGAATTGAGGGATCTCTGTGTCTGATCTCTGCATGCCTCACATAGCTTTGAAACACAAATCCTGTGATGTTTTCTTGAGAGGTCGATACACCTCTATCAGAACCGTTGAATCTAGGTTTGGCCTCTGTGTGGATTCCTTGTCTTGCACCCTGAAAACCAGTGGCAAACCCATGGATTGAGCCGTGTCACCTGTGTGTTATGTGAGACCAGCCTATCCACTCTTACAAAGTCGATCCCATACCTGAACTGTCTTTGGGTTGTTGCCTTCTGTGTTTCCTGAGTGGAATTGACCAGTTGTTGTTGTTGTTATCCTCACCTTACGGGAATTGGGATGAAACTGTTTGAAGAAGCGGGTTTTAGGCCCGTGGTAGAAGAGGAAGGTTTTCAAGCCTATGAGGAACTCTTTCTAGGTGAGAAAGTCTATTGGGAAGTGGTTTTATCCTAGAGAGAGTCCATCACCAGCTACGGAGCTCTGAGAATTCATGATCTAGCTTGTTTCCAAGACCTAGAGAGGGAGGTGAAGCACTGATGGACTGAGATTGTGAAGGTGTATACTCCTAGGTGGAACAAGGATGTGGGGAATGAGAGTCCATGAATAGTGGGCACAATAAGGCTCCTGGAGAGAATCCTTTTGGTAGCTCTGTGCAGTTTTCCTGTAACCTCAGCCTAGTCTAGGATTCCCTTGCCTTGGTTGGAGCTTGGTCCTAGCTCGGGGGTGACCCACTGCTGAGCTTGATGATCAGCGTAACCTAAGGCTGGGAGGTTCATGGAAGGTTTGCACGTGGTTGGTGGAGTTACTATCGTTTCAAAGATAAGTATATGCATGTGTTTAATTTCAGATAAAATGCATGTCTATGATGCTTGCAATACTATCATGTATTCCATTGCAAACATGAATTACTATTAATTCCATTATTTATGTATGTTAGTAGTAATCCTGTGATTACTCTGTATTGTTTAGTTAAATGTGTCAATTTAATTTAATGCATGTTATATATAAGTATGAGAATGTTTCCGCATAGTAGCATTGCCCGCAAATGGGGTTGATGGCCAGGGACATTACAATATGGTATCAGAGCCATGGTTTCCACACTTAGCCTGGATGGGCCTAATAAGTGGTCTTTGGACCCAATGTTTCGAGTGGAAATGGTATTCGAATGGAACCAATTTCGAACCTTAGAATGTTTCTGAGTGCCAAGGGGTTAGTTGGCCATGTTATGAAGCTCAGGAGGAGTAGCTGTAGAATAAAACTGCAGCGGGCGTGATATTTGACCACAGAGAGAGAGAGCTCAACACTTGGGGTGTTGGAGATGTAGGATCTATTTGGAAGGAGAGGAAAAACCTCTATGACCATTAGATCCAGAGAAGGTGTAGGAAGGTTATCTTGGAAGCCTTTCAGAGTTTGACAATTGGGAGAAGTGGGTTGTGTTGAGGCACAAATATCTGAAACTTGAAACTTCGAAGTCCCGAGGATATATACACTATAGATCTGGGAAAAAAAGATTGAATGTTGGATCAAGTAGAAGAATAGATTGTAATTTTGGGAGTTTGGTTGTCGGGATAAGTGGGATGTGATGACATAAAAAATCCCGAAGCCCAAAATTACGAAGTCTCGAAGGGTCGAAATAGTGGGTCATGTTGATGCCACTTGGATGGATGTGGACACATGGGATGTGTGCCACGTGTTAATGGGTTTCAAAGAAAAAGGTTGATGCAGCAGGGAAGGATGACGTTTCCTGGGGTGACGTGGACCCTGCTAAGTGCACCACGTGTCACCACCATGGTGGGTGACAGTTATGTTGTGGGCCCGGAGGATAGAGGAGTCGGAAGTTTAGAAGTTGTGAGGTTGGAAGGAAGTAAGCATGAAGGCTTCTGACACCCGAAACCCCGAAATCCTGAAGTCCTGATTAAGCACTTATTGGTCTATCATTTGGTCATAGTCTGTGGTTGCAAGGGTTGAGGCTAAGAGAAAAGAGCTAGGGCCTGAAATTGTTAAAGAGCCGAACAAAGCTCGAAAAATTCATGAAAACTGGACATTTTTTTTAAATCGTGTTTTTTTTTAATGTTGTGGGAATTGTTCAAGAATAATGGCCTGATGAATTTTGTTTGTCTGCACATTGTGATGGAGAAGTTCAATAGGTTCCAGAACTGAATAGAATTTCCACCGAGTGAAGAGGCACACACTGCTTCCAATTCAGAGAATGAAGTAAAAGGTGTTACACATTATTTTGGTCACTCTGATGATGACTCTACAAGCATGTGTTCAATCTCTCAAAACAATCTCTTACATGAGAAAAAAGATTAAGTTCTTCCCCTACAAGCCATATTTTTAGAATGACGCTGCAAACAGACAGTGGTACACAGTGCGGAAATCCTTGATTTCCACAGGCTGCTCTATGCCTAGCTCGTGGGATTTCTGCATGTTGCTATATAGATAGGGTGCAGCGGCGTTTGAAGCTAAGGAAAGGAAGAAGTTTCATGAAGTTTCTAGAAGGAGAATCTTCTAGAATGTGAGGTGGTGTCCATATGATTGTGATCCTGCTGTCTTCTCTGATTTGGTGGGATCATCCTCATCCTTGTAACCACTTCACCTTCTCCTATATAATAATGGATTTCTCATGGAAAAGGTTAAGCAAGATTGAGCAAAGAATTGTTGAAAGAATAGGTTAAAGACTGTGTGAAGGATCCTATTACAATTGATGCTTGAGGCCTCCATTTTTGCATCAAGCTTTTGTGGACCATCTTCATACAAATACGGAGCAAGTGTATGTGTGTGTTGGAACAAAGGACCACAAAAAGGGAACTTGCGACATCAAGGCAATTTGGTTGTATCTTCTACTTTTACTTAATATGATACAGTGACATGTTTCTTTCCCATAAAATCATTAGTGTTTTATTACATGACTCCTTGATCACATGTTTAGGTCTCCATTGAATCTACAATTGTTTCTATCACTTTGGTTGGTTTGTGTCAATGCAGATCTGATCTCACAAGAGCACCGAAGTGAAGTAGGGACAACAGAGATATAAGGAAGCAATATCTAAAGGCATGTCATCTACTCCTTCTTTGGTAGTAAATTCAATGGTAGCAACTTACGAAAAGCATCATGTCTTGTCTTGTTTTTTTCTAGATCCAGGTGGATCTAGGGAGATTAGTTTATGTCTGCATTCATTGATTTATCCAATAAAAAAAGGAATGGATGTTCATTTGAGAGTTGAAGGGTCAAATTCCAATGGGCATGGAGAAGAACTAGATAAGGAGGGAAACATGATGCAAATCATTGAAAGATTGCAAAAAAATGCCCAAAATCACCAAGAAGATAACAGAAAGCTTAGGAAAGCTCAAGAAAAACAAGGTGAATTCAAAGTAAAGTTGTTAAAGAGTTTGGAAAGAATTGAAAAAAAATTGGAAACAAAGAGTGACTCAAGAAAAATAGGGAGTCGTAGGACCCCTGAGAAGAAAATAAGATCAAGGAGTATTAGTAGACATAAATGTCTCTCCCCAAATCATTCCAATAAGGAAGCATGTAGTAGTTCAAGCCCATCTCCTACCATAAAGCATAGGAGGTCTGGAGTGGATGAACTGAAAGGAAAAATGAATAATATTAATCGTCCTACATTTTATGGAGAACATAAGGAGGAAGATACTGAGACATGGTTGCTTCGCATGGGGAAATATTTCCAACTGCAGAATTATTCCTTTCATGCAGAAGGAAGAATTGTGATGTATCAACTGAAAGGAAAAGCATCAATGTGGTGGGATCAAATTGTGCAGGTGCAACTCATTAGAGAGAAAGATATCACTTGGAAAGAATTCAAGAGGTATTTCGAGAACAAATAATTGACTAAAAGATATTATGACAGAAAGATGAAAGAGTTCTTTGAACTCAAGCTGGGTAGCATGACCATTGATGAGTATGAATGTAGGTTTTTGGAGTTACTGAAGTATGTTTTGTTCATCAGATATGAGATTTTCAAGATTCAAAGGTATTTGAGTGGACTTCCACCTTCCATCGGTGACAAAATTCAGTATGATGACCCTAAGACTATGGAAGAAACTATAAGAAGAGTGAAATGCTTATATGAGTAGCAAGGAGAAAAGTCTACTTTTTGGAAGGCTTGGGATGACAAGAAGAAATTCCAGATGGATTAGAGGAATAAGGGAACTAGGCCACCCTTTTTCAGAAAAAATCCTCAAGGAAAACCATCGTTTAGAGAGCCGAGAATGGTTGACGTAAGGGAAACCATAAGTATAGAGACTGTCCCCACAAAGATGGCAAAGTGAGAGTTGTCCATAATGTTCAGCAAGATGAAACAGTGGAGGACATGGGCAGTAGAATGCCAAGGATCTATGAAGCCCTGGACAACAAGCAAGTTGAATTCAAGTCGCACATGATTGAAGTGGAAGCTATGATTAACAACCAACCATTTACTATTTTAATTGATTTAGGGGCTAGCCATAGCTATATATATCCTAGAGTGGTGGGAAGTTTTCATTTGTCGATAAGAAAACATGAAAATTCTTGGTTAGTGAAGATGGCTATAGGAACCAAGATAAGATTCATTGAGTTAGTTAAGCCTTGTCCAGTGGACATGAATGGACTGAGCACAAAGGTTGAATTGAAAATTCTACTTTTAGGTGCTTATGACTGTCTAATTGGGATGGAGTGGCTGGACCAAAAACATGCCATCTTGGATTGTCGTAGAAAGGAATTCACCCACTTAGATGAGGAGGGGAATTAAAGAACAGTCCAAGGAATTCCCAGAACTATTGCTATCAGAGAAATCTCATCACTGCAACTGAAGAAGTGCTACAGAAAAGGCTGTCAATTATTTGCAGCCCATGTAGAGGAAGCATATAAGGATGAGGTCTCAAAGATTGGATATCATGAGGTACTAAAGGAGGTTGAAGATGTATTCCAAGAGGTACACAGACTACCTTCGAAAGTAGATATTGACTTCTCTGTAAACTTGATGCCTGGAGCAGCTCCAGTGTCGAAATCTCCTTAGAGAATGAGTACGCCAGAGATGAAAGAATTGCAATTGTAGATTGAAGAGCTTCTGGAGAAGGGGTACATATGCCCAAGTGTGTCACCTTGGGGTGCCCCATTCCTGTTCATAAAGAAGAAGGACAAGACGTTGATATTGTGTATCAATTTTAGATAATTGAGAAAAGTAACTGTAAAGAACAAGTATCCTCTATTGAGGATTGATGACCTCTTCGATAAGTTGAAGGATGCGAAGATATTTACGAAAATAGATCTCAGGTTGGGATTTCACCAGGTAAGGATAAAGGATGAATACATCAGCAAGACCGTCTTTAGAACAAGGTATGGTCATTATGAGTTCACAGTGGTGTTGTTTGGACTATTGAATGCACCCATTGCTTTTATGTTCCTGATGAATAGTGTATTCAGGGACTATCTGGACAAGTTTGTAATAATCTTTTTTGGATGACATCCTAGTGTATTCCAAGTCAGAGGAAGAGAACGAACAACATCTGAGGATGGTGTTGCAAGTGTTAAGAGAGCACCAATTGTATGCCAAGTTGAGAAAGTGCTCATTTTATCAGGAGAAGATCCATTACTTGGGGCATATTATTTCAAAGGATGAGATAGTTGTAGATCCTGAGAAGATTGAGGCCATAAGAGAGTGTTCAGTGCCAAAGAATGTGACAGAAGTCATATCCTTTATGGGTCTAGCTGGTTATTACAGAAGGTTTATCACAGGGTTCTCGAGGATAGATCACCCTATCACTTCCTTGCAAAGGATAGAGAAGAAGTTTCAGTGGAAAAACGATTGTGAGAGAAGCTTCCAACAATTGAAGCAATTGTTAACCAGTGCTCCAATCCCGAGGATTGAAAATCCGAATGAAGACTTTGTAGTGTGTAGAGATGCATGCAAGGAAGGACTGGGAGGAGTCCTCAGTTAGAATGGATTTGTAATCTGTTATGAATCCATAAATTTGAAAGAGCATGAAAGGAACTATGCAACTCATGATTTGGAGTTGGCAACCATAGTACACACTCTAAAGAAATGGAGGCATTACCTCATGGGAAGGAGGTTTGAACTGAGGATAGACAATAATGGTCTGAAGTATTTGTTTGATCAACCAACCTTGAATGCTAGATAGAGTAGTTGGTTGGAGTTTCTCTATGAGTACAATTTTGATATTAAGCATATCAAAGGAAAGGAAAATAAAGTGGTTGATGCACTCAACAGGAGAGTGCATGAATCACATGCTATATCCATTAGCATGTACTGAAATGATATTAAAGGAAGAATTCCATGCTATAGCCATTAGCATGTACTAAGTAGGTAGCAAAGCTACATCAAGGTGAGATTCCACAGAAAGAGAAAACTATAAATTGGAAACCGATGGAACACTTATGTACAAGAATAGAATTTATATACCTAATGTCCAGGACTTGAAACGTACGATTTTGCATGAAATGCATAATGTGCCTTATCAGAAGACGGTGGTAGTAGTCAAGAGCCATTGATTTTGGCTAGGTATGAAGAAAGATATTGTTGAATACATCGTCAGATGTATGGAGTGCCAGAAGGTTAAAGCTGAGCATAGGTACCTAGCAGGGTTTTTGCAACCCACCCATTCCTAAGTGGAAGTGGGAAGTGATGACAATGGATTTCATGATAGGATTGCCCAGAATAGGAAAAAAACATGATTCAATCATGGTGGTAGTGGACAAGATTATGAAAGATGCCCATTTTATTCCATTAAAGACTACTCACAAGGAAACAGATGTTGTCGACATCTTTATGAAGGAAGTGGCATGATTGTACGAAATTCCCAAGACAATTGTGTTTAATAGAGACCCAACATTTACCTCTAATTTATGGAAAGGGTTATTCAAGGGGTTCGGAATGAATCTGAATTTCAGTACCGCCTATCATCCTGAGTCGGATTGGTAGATAGAGTGGGTGAATCAAGTAATAGAAGACATACTGAGGATGTATGTGATGGACCAACCATCAAAATGGGAAGACTACCTATACTTGGTAGAATTCTCCTACAATAATGGGTATCAAAAATCATTGAAAATGAGCCCATTTGAATCACTTTATGGAAGAAAGTGCAATATTCCAGTAAGATGGGATAATCCAACTGATAGGGCAGTAGTTGGGCCAGAGTTGCTCAAGGAAATAGAAGAACAAATGCTAAAAATTAAACAGAATTTAAAGGCTGCCCAAGATAGGCAGAAAAGTTATGATGATAAAAACAGAACCCACAGAGAATTTAAAGTGGGTGATCATGTTTTCCTAAAAGTAAAATCCAATAGAAGTTCCTTGAAGTTGGGAAATTGCACCAAGTTGGCAGCCAGATTTTGTGGACCATTTGAAATCCTAGAAAGGATTGGGCCAATTTCATATATTCTTGCATTACCTACATCCATGACTATACATAATGTGTTTCATATTTCATTCCTTAAGAAATATATACCTGATGCTAATCATGTAATTGATTGGAATGTGATTCAAGTGGACAAAGAAGGTGTCCTGCAAGTGCATCGTGTGCGCATACTGGACAGGAAAAACAGAGAGCTATGAAATCGAGCCATAGGGATTGTAAAGGTCCAGTGGACCTGTTACAATCCCGAGGACACAACTTGAGAACATGAATATGTTATGCGGGCAGAATATCCACATCTTTTTGAAGATTTTTGAAAATCTTATTGATGTTGTGTAAAAGTTGCACTAAGGAGAGTGCAAAAATAAGGGGAGGGGATTGTAATATCCCCAAGGATGAACCCCATTGTAATCATGTTTATGAATTGTAAATCATGTTTTGTAGGCTGGTGAGCCAAGTATATATAAGCTGGTGGGATTATGTGTCTATTAGGCTGGAGAGCCTAAGTGTTAGAGGTCAGGAGCCTATTTTTGTATATCTAATATGCAGAACATTAATAAAGATTAAACATCACTGCGTGTAGGCCGATGACGAAGAAAGAGTGATGGGGGACTAAGCTTCCATAGGGTGGGTAAGGAAAAAGGGGATGAAATGTTAGAAAGAGGAGCTAAGCTTAGGGGCCTAAGTGCTTGAGAATAATATTTTATTATTATTCTATAGCTGTGTGACAAAACATGTTTTTATCCTAAGTCTTGGGAAAGGAAATGCATGCAGCTCCAAGTGTGAAAAAGGGAATGCATGCAGCTCTAGGAAGACAAGTGTCGACCTGGGCGCATGCGGTTAAAAGCTGAAGCATCAGCTGAGTTCGGGGTTTGTCCTCCATTCTGCCATCAGCTATCTGAAACTGGGAATTTCATCTAGTCTCTGCGTTCATCCTCCATTTGGTCGTCTGTTGTCTGAAATGAGGGATCTCTGTGTCTAGTATATGCATGCCTCACACAACTATGAAACCTAAAGCATGTGATGTTTTCTTGAGAGGACGATACACCTCTTTCAGAACCGTTGATTTTGTGTTTGACCTATGTGTGGATTCCTTGTCTTGCACCCTGAAAACCATTGGCAAACCCATAGATTGAGTCGTGTCACCTGTGTGTTCTATGAGTCGATCCTATCTGCTCTTCCAAACTCAAGCTCGTACCTGAACTGTCTTTGGGTTGCTTCCTTCTGTGTTTCCTGAGTGGAATTGACCAATTTTTGTTGTTGTTATCCTCACCTTATGGGAATTGGAATGAAAGTGGTTGAAGAAGCGGGTTGTCAGGCCCATGGTAGAAGAGGCAGGTTGTCAGGCCTGTGATAAACTCTCTCTAGGTGAGAGAGTCTGCTAGGAAATGGTTTTCTCCCGGAAAGAGTCCAACACAATCTACGAAGCTCTGAGAATTCTTGATTTGTCTTGTTGCTGAGACCCAAAGAGGGAGGTGAAGCATTGATGGAATGTTCTTGTGAAGGTGTATACTCCCGGGTGGAACAAGCATGTGGGGAATGAGATTTTGTGAGTAGTGGGTGTAAGAAGGCTCCTCAAGAGAATCCTTCTGGTAGCTCTGTGAAGTTTTCCTGTAACCTCAGCCTAGTCTAGGATTCCCTTGCCTTGGGTGGAGCTTGGTCCCATCTCGAGGGTGACCCACTGTTGAGCATGATGAACAACATGGTCTAAGGCTGGGAGGTTCATGGAAGATCTGCATGTGGTTGGTGGAGTTACTACCATTTCAAAGATAATTATATGCATGTGTTTAATTTCAGATAAAATGCATGTCTGTGACACTTGAAATACTATCATGTATTCTGTTGCAATCATGAATTACTGTTAATTCCATTATTTTTGTATGTTAGCAGTAATCCTGTGATTACTTTGTATTGTTTAGTTAAATGTGTTAATTTGATTTAATGCATGTTATATATATAAGTATGTGAATGTTTCCACTTAGTAGCATTGCTCGCAAGTGGGGTTGATGGCCTGGGACGTTACATGACCTCTTCCACTAGTATTTCTTAGATTTCTACTGCATCCACTTCTGTCGGAACTTCTTCCTCTACCTCTAGAGTTATATCTCCCACTTCCTCTTCCATGGCTTATAGATGACTGCGCGGAGAATGCATTCTCTAATGACATATTTTACCTATTCAATCTATATTAATGATTGATAAGGAAAGCTCACGGTTCATCTAGGCTGAACTGACTCAAGTCTTTGCCTTCTTCTAGAGTCACAACAAGGGTATCAAACTTAGGAGGAAGACTCTTAAGTACCTTCTCAACAATTTTTTTGTCTTCTATGGTTTCACCATGAGACTTAATCTGATTTATCAGTCCAATGACGTGGGTGTAGAATGAATCCACTGTGTCTGAATATTTCATTGACATGGTTTCAAAATCTCTTCTAAGAATCTGTAGTTTTGCAGTCTTTACTTTGTCCATACCCTGATAAGAGATTTGTAATATGTCCCATCCTTCCTTGTCTTACTTTGCTGATGCAACTCTTGGAAGTATGCTCTCATGCATGGCTTGATGTATGTAAAACGTCTTTCCATCCTTATTTATTTGATCTTTCAAGACATCTTTCTCAGCTTGTGTGATAGAATTATATGTTTCCTGATCTACTGGTTCCACATAGACATTCTTGACTATTTCCCATACATATTGACCTCGGAACAAAGCCTTCATGGTCAAGGACCACATCTCATAATTTTTACCTGTAAAAGTGGGAGGTTTCAGGTTTGAGGTAGAAGCCATATTTCACTTTCAACAGAGGTTTTTCTCTTATAAACTTGTTCTGATAGAAACTGCTCTGATACCAATTTGAAGATTCATATCCATTGGATCAACAGTGTGTATAGACTACTCTGCACAACACAGTTTCAAATACTACACAACAAACAAGCTACACAACAGAGTTCTCAAGACCACTTCACAGTACATAGACTTCTCAATTTGATGTGCGTTGTGAATACACACTTAATGAAATTATTTGTGAATGTTGAATAACACAATTCTATGCTTAGCAGATAAATTCATAAATAAGACATAAACTTTGTCAATACACAAAACTTGATATTAATTAATTTCGGTGCTGTGAGCAAATACAAAATACAATGACGGAGATGAAATTTGGTTCTATTGACTTCTTCTATCAACTCTTCAGCTGCTACTAATTCTCTCTACCTCTCTGCTTCTTCTCTATGCATCAAATGATTCTCTTCAACATCATGGATTAACTAAGAGACTCAAACTTAAATATACACTAACTTAGACTTCCTACAGAAACTAAGAACGAATCAAAGTTAAAGACTATGAGTGACTCTTCAACTACTTAATTTAATTAGAGAAGATAGAAATTGGCTCCATTTATATCTCTCGTGCGTGATTACCGACCGACTAACATTTACAATGTGACTGACATTTCCTCTGACTGAAAGACAAATCCATGGTGACGTGAATATCTCATTTGTTGTAGTTTGCAAATGCAGAAACACAAATTAACATAAGACAATCAATACAAATGCACACAAGGAACACAACAATTTACGTGGTTCAGCCAAACGTTTGGCTACCTCCACCAAGCATAGGTATCGATTGTCATATTATTCAGCTAATGGAGATTACAGTAGGGTCTTACTCCTCTCTAACACACCAACCTCTATGGGCATACATCAAATTTATAGAAATGTACATTAAAAACTGATTATTAAATGTAATCTCATCCATATTCTAACTTGGTCGCATTGGTTACAACCAACCCCGGTTTATAGGATCTGAAATCCTATTCATGGATGAATTGTTGTCACCATTTCCAACAATCTCCACCTTGACAACAATTAACCTGATACCTTGCTCCTTCTTTTGTTCATCACGTTTTCTGCAAGCCAAGAGAAGCCAAGCACCATTGTAGCTTCTCTAACAGTACTGGTTTTGTGAACATGTCTACACAATTATCTTTTGTATGCACTTTTTCAAGAGAGACTCCACCTTCATCGATGACCTGTCTTACAAAATGGTACTTGATAGGTATATGTTTTGTTTTACTGTGATAGGATGGATTCTTATCCAAGTGAATAGCACTCTGACTATCACAAAG
>ML783281.1:323033-338661 GCA_009831015.1 Picea engelmannii
GAGGTTTCTAGATTGGATTTCTTCCTTGTTTCCTCAAATAGTAAAGCTCCAATAGTATCATCAAACTCAATAGTTTCTGAACTGAAACTAATAGAGGTAACGAAATGATGCCATGACGCGGGCAAAGAACACAATAATGTAATTGCCTTATCCTTGGATTCAAATTTCACTCCCATGCTATCCAACTGGACTAGAAGAGTATTGAAAGTATTTAGATGATCAACAATTTTCGTACCTTCCTTCATGCGCAAACTATACAATTGTCTTTTCAGAAAGATCGTTTGTCAAGGATTTCGTCATGTACAAGATTTCCACCTTTGACCACAAACCAGTTGTTGTCTTCTTTGTAACAATGTTGAACAATACATCGTTGGACAAACATAGGCATATGGCACTCAGTGCTCTCGCATCCATCTCATCCCATCTTCGTCTGTTATGGACGCAGACTACTTTGTTTTTCCCAAAAGCGCCTTCACCACACCTTGTTGCACGCGCATCTTAACTTTCCAGATCTCGAAATTGTTCTTGCCATTAAAATTTTCAATTTCAAACTTAGCACTCTGCATCTTTTTCATTAGAGAAAACATAAAAAAAAGAAACAAACACCATTGTTTGTAATATCCAAGGCCCTTAAAAAAAAATATGTGAAAAAATAATCTTGTGTAATTTTCAAAAAAAAATTACATACCCTCAACATCCTCGACCCTTCAACATCCTCCACCTTTACATATTATATTTTAATTCTCCAATATAATAAAACCTTTAACAATTTCAAATGTAAAAGTATACATTTAACTTCTGAAAAATTCATACGAATCTTTTGATAAAGGGGGTTATTCATTCTGTGAATTCGTTATTCGACTCTATATATAGCACTGCTAGTTCCATCTGTGGGCGATTGAACTTCGATTAAGTATTTGTATTGGATCCATGGCCTCCTTGAAGGGACCGAAACGATTGTGCGACTTGGAATCAAATGCATCTGGTCAACAAGAGGCCTTAAATTCTGAGACAAAACGAGTAGATGTCAAACGCCAGTGGACGACAATGGGAAACGCTGGAAGCGCTTTCGAAGAATTTTTGGCTTTGTTGGATGGAATTCAATATATGAAAACTAAGAACACAGACTTGGGTATTTGGGAGGTTATATCCATGTCAGCTGAAAACTTGGATGTTAAACTTATCAAAACTAAATCACCGTGGATACCCTCCTTCGACTGGGAAGATTTCTACGTATCTGCAGCTAAGGATACCATTCCTAAACAAAGAGATATATGCAGTCCTTTTGCGAAGGATACCATGCCTGCACAAACAAATATATGCAATCCTTTTGCGAAGGACAATCCAAGCACTTATGAGGAAAAGGGAAAACAAAGCATTCAACCTGCTAACGATCTTAAAACTCCTCTTTTTCTGAGGAATGAATATAATAACCTCCTCGCTGAAAGTTTTGATCTCAACGTAGAGGACTCGTCGAGATATTATGCGATCTCCGCAATTTTTTAAACAGTTTCTTGTGGTTTTGTAGTAGGATTGTGTACAGCTGCACCACTGAAATGAAATTAACGAGGGATTCAAGTATTATGTTTGATATAACTAGGACCTCAAAAAATTGTTTGGCCCATCTTGTACAGATCTTTCAAATTAAAGATTGAATGGACTTTGTACCTGGAAAAGGGACATATGCTAGTTTCAATTATTTTTTATAAGAGTTGCTGTAGAGAAATGATGCATATTTTGATGTTGGATGGTTGATTTTATTTTTCTGCTTTATCATGAGTTCATAATTACGCCCATAGGCCTCCCTATATTGGAATGAGGGCTCTAGAATTTTGGTTTTTTAAATCACAATTATTTGTTTTTTAAATAATAATTACATCAGAGGCGTCCCTG
This sequence comes from Picea engelmannii, assembly GCA_009831015.1. Taxonomy (NCBI): domain Eukaryota; kingdom Viridiplantae; phylum Streptophyta; class Pinopsida; order Pinales; family Pinaceae; genus Picea; species Picea engelmannii. Next base: position 324,927 of record ML783281.1, read on the forward strand.
TACTGGAATCAGGGTTCTTTAATTTTGGTTTTTTAAATAATAAAAAATATTTGTATAACTCAGATTTAAGGAAACCTGAATATTCTAGTATTCATTAAAAAAAGAGTATCAGATTAAATTGTAAACCTAATGTATATTATCTTTTCCTTTTATGACTTTTTCTTTATACTAACTGACATGGCCAGGTGTCCATTTATTTTACCTGCATTTAGATGGGACTGGAGTGAGTTAAATAACAGTAATGTGTTTCAATTTCTCTACCTAGATCGATCTCTCTCGATATCAAATTCCATATAGCTCAAATTCCGTTTTTGCTCTTTGTTAGATCATTGAACCCTATTCAGTAATCGTTCCTTTTTCTCTCTTTGTTAGATCACTGAACCCTATTCAGTAATCGTTCTTAATCGCTCTCTGATGTATCGTTAAACCCTATCGCTAGATCTCTGATGCATCACTGAAGGGTGGATCGTCGTATCGATGTATCGTTGTATTGTTGTTGCATCGGGTAGTACTATTGGTGGATCGTTGTTGCACGGATGAACACTGGGTCGTGTTATCAGTGGATCACTGCTGAACCCTGGAATTCTTTTCACAGTTTTTAGACTTTTCGCGGTGTCATGGTTAAGATATTACAACACTCATGCATTTCTTTTACAGTTGTCATGCAATCCCTTTGGTTGAATTTAAAACTCTCATGCATTTCATTTTGTTTAACTTACAACGCTCATGCAATTCGTTTAGTTTAATTTACATATACCATAAATTTCGTGTATGTTTGGCTTACAACGCTCATGCATTTAGTTTATCTTCAGTCCTTCAATTCATTTATTTTAATTTACATCCATCAAGCATTTCGTTTATGTTTGGTTTACATCGCTCGTGCAATTAGTTTATGTTCAGTCCTTGAAAATTAAAAAACCCTGATTACATTATAAGCACTCTGTTGATTGAGCTACATCCAGGGATGCCTTTCCTCTTTACAGTGAGTTATATGACATCCTCTTGGCATTTCGAGTTGAGCAGTACACCTCCTTTAGGTTTCAGACCTGTTTACATGCAAAAGATCACAACAAAATGTTGTGTTTTATATTTTGAAAAATAATTAACTGATGTTGATGAGTATGATTCCTATCGATATTTCGAGCTGAACAGTACACCTTCTTAGGTTTCAGACATGTTTACATGCAAAATATCACTGAAAAATCTTGTGTTTTCTATTTTAAAAAATGATTAATTGATGTTGATGAGTATGATTCCTATCGATGTTCATTTCTGAAGTGGAAATGCTAGTGATAATCATGTGAGTATACTAAGTTGATGGGGCCAAAAGAATTTTAAGAGTGCATTTATATTTAAATATCATAATTAATATTATGATAATTATGTGAGTTTTCAAAGTGGATGTTGCAATAAAAATTACAAAAATTAATCTTTTAATTATTTTTGTCAAATTTGTTTTGACTTATTCAAAATTTGTAAGGTTGGAATTGTTCACATTAATTGTTGAAATTGTACAATAAAAATATAATGAAGGATTTTCAATTCATTAAATTTATTTATACATTAAAAAATGAAAGATTTTCAATCCATTAAATTTATTTATGGATTAAAAAATGTAATTTAAGTCATGAAACATTGTAACTTTACCAACAATTGGAAGAGGGGCCAATTTCTCACAGTTGTTGTTGTTGAGTGTTTCACGCGGGGGATCTGCTTCGCTTGGTTGGTCCAACCAATACGATTTACGGGACGTACGTAAAGGGTATCTATCTTTTCCTTCTCCTTCCAGTTATGAAATGAACATTTCCCTGGATTTACGAGTTTTCGAAGCAAAGAGATATTTTTGTAGAGGCGATCTTCATAAGCAGCAGTTTGAAAGCTAGTAGCCCCAGGTCCATATCCAAATTATGTCTCGATTCAATATTGATTTGATGTTTTCAATTTGAAATTGTAGGCCTCGATTCCTTTTTCGAGTGAACTAACCAGTCTTATTAGGTGAACTAACTTTGTGTAAGCTTCGGAGAGTCATATCTCTATCGGAGAAGAGGGGCCAATTTCTCACAGTTGTTGTATATTTCTCACACAAAGACACAAGAAGCCAAAACACAAGACACAAGAGCTAAGGCTCTAACACTTCTTCATTAATTCATTGCTTATGATGAGACAATTAAATACACATAAAAAATACACATAAACTAGCACAGCCACATAATTTTAATTAAGATATTAATAATTTTTTAACAAAACTCTTAATTAGAATATTTTATTTACAAATAAATTTTAATTAACATATTAAAATTACATACAAACCTTAATTTTTTTAACAAAACTATTAATTAGAATTTTAAAATAAAATAGTATGCTGGTTTAGTTTGATCCTTTTAATGAAACCCAGCAAGGCAAGCCATAGTGAAACCGAGCAAGCCAAAGAAGAACCCAACAAAAATATTTTCTTACTCCCTGTTTCTGTTTCAAATATTACCAGCAAGCTAGCGATAACATTAATCTATTATTCCCCACAACAAATTTTACTTGCATGAACCCCTGATTGAACGAAGAAGGCTAGAATTTCGTCCGATCTAATTTTTTCAAACCTCTTGAATTCCCTTCGAAGAGTAGACGCAGAGGCAAGTTCTGCACATAAATGGTTCCTTCCATAATGTTCTTGTACGCGGCACAAATAATCTATGATATTTAATTAAAAAACGGTTCACATCTCACCGTTTACGTCCCCAACAGTTATGCGGGCAATCCATTTGAGGTAGTGCCTGCTAATCATTCACATGTGTCAATAAAATCTTGTATAAATATTAATCTTTGTTAATTATCTTAACCTGGCAAGCATATGGCCTTACAGTAATTTTTTAATATGATTAGGTAAATGTGAAAAAGTAAACATGTTAACGTATGCATTCATAAATGCAAGGAAGTTATGAACAGTAAATCTCATTCATTGATTTGGGAGGACGACTAAGAATATGCCACCATCTTCAATTGCTGGCCATAAGATTAAGATTTAAGATTAAAAGATCATTAAATCTGCCCATTGTCAATAGGTATACGCCTTTCGGCATAATTACCATAAATACACATAAATTACCAATAATAGGACTCAAATATTATACAAATTTCTTCAACTTCAATATTATATAACACTGTTGTAATAGATTTAACAACTTCAATAGTTTCCTTCATTTTTTTTCCTTCTTCTCGCCCAATTATGGTATTTTTTCCATACTCTCTTTCATCTCCATCCTACTGGGGAGTTACAACCATATTCTTAAGAAATGTTAATTCATCATAAAATTTAACATTCATTGTAGCCTCATTTATGTTTTCAACAATTTCTATTGCTATATTATCCTCGCATTTTGTTACTGTTACAAAGGTACTTTAATTTTTTCAATTTTGATTTTATCATCCACATGTGCATCTACACAGTGGGTTTCACTTTTTTTATGATGCTCATGCTCTTCCACTACAAAGTCATTTTTTTCTTCCACAATTACCCCAACAAATTTCTCTACAATGTTTAAGACAATTGTAGCTTCCATATCTTGTTTATTTTATTTTGCTTGTGGATTCTTCATCAACAACTAAAACACATTGTGGATCATTTTGATGTTGATTGATGTTTCTCCCCCTTTCACTGTATGCCATCTCTAGAATATTCCAAGTGTTTTTGGACCTGGTTGTTGCTGCAATTTTGGGAAAAATTGTTTCATCCAAACATTGTTGAATGAGAAACAATGTTGTTGCATCATCCTTCTTGTTTTCTATGAGCTCATCCTTCCGTTCTTGAATCATTGCTTCATAGGCTTCTTGATTTGAGGGTTCTCCAAATCTGTTCAACACAATATCCCATACATCATCCATTCTTAGTCTAGTTCTCATCTTAACAACTCAAATATCATCATTTTTACCAAAAAAAAACTAGAAAGTGGTGGGAAATAAAAATTGTTCCATAAATCCATAATAATAACTCAAATTCACCACAAAATGTCTATGATATTTGAATACTAATACTTGAAGACACATTTTTCTTTTTAACTTCTAAACAAAAACGCTCCAACTATTCTAACTTGAATTACTGAAATGCATAAGAAAAGAATCCAAAACACTACTTTTTATTTCTTTACCTATACCAAAAAAATATATCTCTCCACTCTCTTTTTAAAATTCCAATAATAAAGAATCTCACAAACCTCTTTTCAAATTGAAATAATAAAAGGTCTCAAGGCCTCCTTTAAAATTATTAAAATTAGAATGACTACAATACTCCACTATTTCCGTTCTCATAGAATATTATAAAAAACCATTTATTTCAATGATTATGGGTTCAACCCATTATACAACCATCATACCTTCAACCCATTATACAACCATCGTACCTTTTTTTAAATATTCAAATAATCAAGTGAGTGTGATTCGAACCTCACGTCTACTATGGCTAGGGTTTGAAAACGAAGCCAGTTATATCAGATATAAATAAAATAATGTAATTATGGTTATAGGCGTTTTTTCTATTGGAATCGGTGGATTAATCAACCTTTTAATCTTAAATATAAATTTTAAGGTTGGAAATTGAAGATGTTGGTATATTTTTCATCATCTTTTCATCATCGTTTTAAATCAATGAATAAAATTTAATTTCATAACTTCCTTGTATTTATAAATTACATTTTTCTTGTTTACTTTTTCACATTTACTTAATATGATTAGGAATCACTACCCTAACCATTGATTTCCACATTTAATTGATTAAAAAGGATTAATATGTATAAAGTACTTCATTTCCACATTCAATGTTTACCTCGGATTAACAGTGAACAGTTAACATGCATTTATCGATGTGAAGCGTTGCCACAACATTGAATGTGAAGCGTTGCCACGATGTGAAGTGGTGGTTAAGTTGGACGCATGATGCGTTTCAATTAACACAGACATGGAACAGTTAACATGAATTTATCAATGTGAAGCGTTGCCACAACATTAAATGTGAAGCATTGCCACGATGTGAAGTGGTGGTTAAGTTGGACGCACGATGCGTTTCAATTAACAGAGACATGATGCGTTTTAAGTTGGATGCGAAGAATTTCAATTCTTTCTCGCTGCTGGTGAACGTCGAGACTAGGTGACATTATGCTCTGCTCCGAGAGAGGGCTTCATCACTTAAGTTTTTACACTCACCAACGATAATTAACAGTTCCAGAACAAGGTGCATCATTTTCCGCTGGTTATCGTGGATGATAAAGATTATCTCTTATAATTTTGTTTTTAAGTTTTTAACGTCATAGTTGATTACTTGGTGTTTTCTTTACATGCAAGTTGACAAGATTTAGGTTGGATGCTTCGCCCCAAAACTTCATACTTTGTTTTTCTCCGAACCTCAAGGTAACAGTGTAATGAGGATCTTTATTCACGATTGGTAACCAGGGTTTGAGTCTTGTATTGATATTCCTGCAAATTTAATTAACGCCAAAAGTCATTACAGTAGCCTCTTAAAATTGACAAATGGCTACTTTGTTTTTAAAACAGTGACTTACAAAAGGTTGTTTTCAGATTATGTTTATTGAATATGAGATTAACACAGAATATAGTTAATCAGATTCTTCCAACAAAGTTTTTGCTAAACTTTATATTGAAATAAGCAATATGTTACCAGGTGGAGCGCTCTCTCACCTTACCAGGCGGAGGGTAGTTGGGTTTTAATAATGGGTTACCAGGTGGTGCGTTATGGATCAATGGAGAGCTTGTGCATTATTTAATAATGGAGACCCTGTGCATTTTTAATTCTGTTGCGCACATTTCCCTTCTAACTCTGTGTTATTCCTTACATTTATTAGTTTACCTCATTATTTTAATATTTAGATATATTTTCGATTTTATTTATTAATTAAACTATTTTATTTGCAGCTTCAGCAACATGCATCCACTTTTGCCTGTTCTGGAGGCTTGTGCCTTGTTCTGAGGCCTATGCGTTGTTCTTGAGGCTTAGCATGCATCCACTTCTGTCAAAATCATCACTTGCCCCACAGTTCAACCCCGTGATATATACAATGCCTGTACGTCCGGACATAGCCAAACAAACAACAAATCTCTGCTCAAAGATTATGTCGAATTAAAAGTTGGTGGTAAATGTTTACCTCACTAGCTCAACAAAGTATACTGAAGGTTTTTATGTACCTAATACAATTAAAAATGAACAAATATATTTATTATGATGGAATCTTTACACTATAGAGTTCGTATTGGATAGCTACCTATCAAAAATTTCATTTCCGTGCTCCATGAATCTTGAATAAGATGGGTTGAAAACGGATACCAACTAAAAAATTGGACTGTATTTTTGATGTGTTCAGTTTTCTTTTTTCTTTTTGATTCTCAGAAAATGTGACAGGAAGATGCCCTTCTCCTTTTGCATGGCGACATCATCTTCAGTGAATAGTTTTTATTTGAAAGTACCAATACGAGGGCCCGTACTCATAATAACACAAAGTAACTCCATAGTAATAGGTAACAAGCCATATAACATTTTCTTTTAAAATAAATTCGTCCAATTCTAAAATACGAATCTCATGAATATGGACAGGTTTGGACAGGTTATGACAGGTTTTTCCGGGACTTTATGAATCTCATGAACACGCACAGGATTTTCCCGGACTTTATCTTATGAACACGGACAGACAGTTTTCGGAGCTTACCAGAAGAAAAGGTTGTTCTGCAAGAGCGTCTTCATATCCGCTGCAATATTCCAAAGTCCTTTCCCTGCAAACATCCTTAATCCATTTCATATGCTCGACTTTGAAAAATGTCCTCTTCTAAAATGGATCTTTTAATATTCTGTCACCTTTCTGTAATTTTTGAATATTCTGTTTACATTTCTGTAATCTATGCTACTTATTTTTTAATGCGAGAATGATTGTGAGCTGTAGTAGTTAGAGTATTTGTGATATTTAGATTTATGTAATCTTTGAATATTCTGTCACCATTGATGATTTTTTAATTAGATGCTATTTATTTCTTAATGCAAGAATGATTGTGATAATTTTTTAATTCGATGCTATTTATTTTTTAATACAAGAATGATTGTGAGCTGTAATAGTTAGAGTATTTGTGATATTTAAATATTTTGTGATTTTTGAATATTCCATCATTGCAGAAGATACTCTACTTTAACAAGAGTTTATTATATTTATGCGAATTCTTTTAACCATATTCAAACTTGTATTTGTGATATTTAAATATTTTGAATATTCCATCATCGCAGAAGATACTCTACTTTAAGAAGAGTTTATTATATTTATGCAAATTCTTTTACCCATATTCAAACTTTTTTAACCTAAAAATGAATCTACCTATTACTCAATAAACCTATTCCCGGATCAATGAAAAAATTCAAGGGATGAACCCAATGCTCCCATGGTGGACATTCAAAGGCAATCAAAATTAAAAGCTTCGCAATAGGCACCGCCAGAGCTCTCTGTTCCGACTTCTATTCACCTTGACGACTTTGAATTGCCCTTCTTACTCCTATTCATTTCCACGACTTTGATTAATTCATAAAGTCGGCAGCGGCTCAAACATGCCGAACGAAAATGAATGTTAAAAAACCTTGTCATGGGATCGTAAGACAAATGTTTAATGAAACATCCACCTATTAGGTATATTGATTAATGAAACATCCAATCGATAGACAATATTAAAAGCACTATGGTGTCCCCAATACGAAGACAAGAATAACAAGTTAATTTTATGAAATATAACGGTTTTTAGTATACAACATATATTCAAGAATTACAAACCGATTATAGGAAAGAGATTGGTGTTTATTAAACATTTTCAATTGAGATAAAGAAAGTATTAACTAGGTGCAAATATGAAGTATTAGATATATTTGTTTTAAATGTAAGATGAATATTTTTATGATTTGCAATTATTCAAGATGAAAAGAGCTAGTATTATGAATATATTTTATTAATTCAATATTAATAATGGTGGAGGTCAAACATTGTTTTTATACATTATACATTATTTTCAATAAAATTGTTTTTATACATTATACATTATTTTCAATAAAAGTGTACATAGATTTTATATTATAAAATTTAAAATAATAAATTTTATTTATAAATTAAAAAAATAATAATACAAAATGTATTATGTAATTAAAAAAATAATTTATAATATATTTTGACTATTTAATAAATTTAAGATGTTTATAGTAATCTATTTTTTTTTTTATGTATATTTAAAAGTTTATGTCTGGTTTATTTATTGTTTTGATAGAAATATCTATGACAAACTCTCCCTTTCTTATAAAGAAATTGATGTGTAAAGGTAATTCAATCTTTCAACGTGAAATTAATATATTAATAGTGTAATGTATTAATAGTTCAATTCATATATTAATAGTTTAATTGGTTCATCCCTGACATTCGGTGATGGAGTGTGTTGTTAAGCCACTCCGTTAAGGGTTGGTGTGGCCGATACGATCCCTGGGTGATTTTGACGGCTTAGATGCCCCTGAGTGTGGTTTCTCAAGCCACAGGTTAATCTCATAGCCAACAGGTCTCGCACAAATTAACAAACAAAAAAATAGTTTAATTGGTTCAATTAATATATTAATAATGAAATTGGTTCAATTAATATATTAATAATGAAATTGGTTCAATTAATAGTGTAATGTATTAATATATTTTTAAATTTATTAAGTAGTCAAAATAATTTAAAAAATAAATAGATTAAGATATATTTATAATTCCAAGTTTATAATATCTATATATTTATTTTCCCCACTTTTATTATATTGTATAGATTTTTTTTTTCAAATTTGAAATTGGTTAAATTGATTAATATATATTAATAGTATAATGTATTAATAGTTCAATTAATATATTAATAGTTCAATTGGTTCAATTAATATATTACTAGTGAAATTGGTTCAATTAATACTCAATGTATTAATATATTTTAAATTTATTAAGTAACCAAAATAATTTAAAAAATAAAAAAAATTAAGATAGATTTATAATTGGAAGATAAAATTTTAATACTTAAATCATTTTTATTTCCCCACTTCTATTATATTATATAGATTTATTTTTTCAAATTTATATTTTGTAGGATTTAATGAAATAGTGTATAAAGGTTGTTTGAAGTTTTATATTTATTTAAATAGTGGTTAGAGTTTTAATAATACTATGTAAAGTTTTAAGTTTTATATGTGTATGAAAGGTTCGTCACAATGTTATAATATGGAAATTATGTATTTGAAATTATTTCTTACTAATTTGTTTTTCTACCATACATTTTATGGAAAAGTATAAATCATTTTATACAAAGTAAAAGATAATTCCATACATCTCATTGTGACTAACATTTCACAACGTCGCACTGTGACGAACATTTCTCAAAGTTGCGACGTGCGAATTTTTTTCGAACATCCATTAACGCCACATTCTAACGACCATTTTGCCAACGTCGCAAAAGTAAAAGATGATTCTACATTGTGTCAAGTGTTTCTACATTGCATTATGATGAACATTTCCCTATGTTGTATTGTGACGAACATTTCCCAAGGTCGCAATGTGACAACCATTTCCCAATGTTGCATTGTCACGAATGTTTCCCATTGTCCCATTGTGATGAACATTTACCTTTTGTTATCAATGTCCTTAGGAAATATATAAATCATTGTCTAATAAAGTAAAACATGATTCCATACATCTCATTGTGACTAGCATTTCCATTGCATTATGATGAACATTTCCATTGCATTGTGACTAACATTGCATTATGATGAACATTTCTCAACGTCGCAATGTATCGACCATTTCGCAATGTCACATTGTGACGAACGTTTCCCATCGTCAAAATGTGACGGAAATTAACCTTTGGTTATCAATGTCCTTAGGAAAAATATAAATCATTGTCTAAAAAGTAAAACATGACTCCATACATCTCATTGTGACTAACATTTCCAAACATCGCACTCTCACGAACATTTCTCAATGTCATGATGTGATGAACATTTTCAAACATCGCAATGTGACAAAAAAAATTGGACGCCACATTCTACTGACCATTTCCCCAACTTTACAAAAGTAAAAGATCATTCTACACTATGTCAAGTGTTTCCAAACATTGCATTATGATGAACATTTCCCTACATCGCATTCTTATGAACATTTCCCAACATCGCAATGTGACGACCATTTCAGAATGTCGCATTGTAACGAACGTTTCCCATCGTCACAATGTGACGAACATTTCCCTTTTGTTATCAATGTCCTTAGGAAAAATATAAATCATTGTCTAAAAAGTAAGACATGATTCCATACATCTCATTCTGACTAACATTTCCATTTCATTATGATGAACATTTCCATTGCATTGTGACTATCATTGCATTATGATGAACATTTTCCTATGTCGCATTTTGATGCACGTTTCCCAAATTCACAATGTGACGAAAATTTCTCTTTTGTTGTCAATGTCCTTAGGAAAAATATAAATCATTGTCTAAAAAGTAAAACACGATTCCATACATGTCATTGTGACTAACATTTCCAAATGTTGCACTCAGACGAACATTTCCCAATGTCGCGATGTGATGAACATTTTCGAATGTCGCAATGTGGCAAAAAATATTGAATACATTAATACATTAATGTATTTAATATTAATGCGTTAATGTGCAATAATGTATTAATGCAACCAACACCATAAGGTAATAATAAAGTAATACATTAATGTATTAATACATTAATGTATTAAATACATTAATACATTAATGTATTAATGCATTAAATACATTAACGCATTAATACATTAATGTATTAATGTAGTAAGTATTTTTTTATACATTTAATACTTAACACATTAATGTATTTAATATTTTATACAATCATTTACATATCATTAATGTATCGTTTAAATAATACATCAATCTATTATAAATATATTAATGTGTTTTTCTTGTAATGTCTTTTAAATGTCTTTTTATTTTATTCATGCATTATTAATACTTTATGTATGTTAATATTTTATTAATGTTATGTTTATTGTATTTTTTGAAGTTCTAATACTTTATTAATGTATATATATTTTATTAAACAATTAATAATTGACTAATTTTAATAATTTTGCAATCTATTAGTTTATACTTTTATTAATAAATTCAACTCTTAACATATTTATTATTTACATGTTAGATTAATACATTACACTATATATTAATATATTGATACTTTATTTATATTGATATTTTATTTATGCATTTCATTAAGGTATTAATTAGTTAATACATTAGTGTATTTATACATTATTAATGTTGTCTTCTTTTATTTATTAAATAATACATTATTAATGTATTATTTTTACAATGTCCTTATTTTTTTTATTATTTTCTTATTACTACATGTAATATTTTATTATTTTTATTTTTATTAACTTGATTAAATACTTTGTTATTTAATATTTTATTTTTTTTAAATTAATTTATAATATACAAATATATTTTTTTCATTATTAATGTATTATTTTAATAATGTAATTATTTTGTTATTTCTTTTTTATCTCTATATATAATTTTGTAATTTATAAAGAATTCTTATTTAATATTAATTTTATTAGCTATAATCAATTGAGAATTAATAATTTTTTACTATTTTTAAGGTCACGGCCAAGCCAACACACGAAATTGGTGTATGAGACCCCCTTGTTTGTGGGACAAGGGACCCCCCTCTCCCTAGCGATTTGACTAGTAAAGTCTACGAAAGTATACATATCCTACCCCCCTCTGGATTTGAACCCGTGACCTCTTAAGAGGAAACATATATTCTTAATCATTAGACCCACTCAGGCTGTATAATAATTATACATTATTAATGTTTTCTTCTTTTCTTTATATATAATGTATTATTTTAACAATGTCCTTATTTTTTATTACTTTCTTATTATTATATGTAATACTTTATTATTTTTATTTTTATTAACTTTATTAAATACTTTGTTATTTACTATCTTATTTTTTATAAATTAATTTATAATATCTAAATATATTTTTTCCATTATTATTGTATTATTTTAATAATGCATTTATTTTCTTATTATTATTTTTATTTCTCTATATTATTTTCTAGTATATAAATACTTTTTATTTAATATTAATTTTATTATCTATAATCAATTGAGAAATAATAATTTAATTTTTATTAATTAATAAATATTACTATATAATTCCCCGGATGGGGCGACATGTGGCGATGTCTTGCCACATGGCTCAGCATCAAGCCACAACGTAAATGTTGTTGGCTGCCACCCATCCTCTCTGCATTTACGATGGTAGTCAGCCATTATAGCCGTTATACGGAGGAGGGACTCCCCCCTCACGCGAAAGCTCTTGCTCAGACAACATTCAATATGACAGGGTTAATGGGAAGCCAGGAAAAGTAGTCATTTGGTAATTCAAAAATTCGAGAGCCTGGACAGAGATGGTTCCCTCTCGTCGTCGACCTCCCCGCCAGTTGGGAGCTTTGGTACAGCTCTGGTTACCTCTCGTCTTGGCTCACTCTTGTTTTGGTGCATCCTCTCTGTATTTTGATCCACCCCCCATCAACAATGACAAAGAAGCGAGGCAGGCCTCGCCGAGGCTCGGCTTGGTACACCCACAAAGAGCAGAGGAAAAGGAGGAAGAACCTAGAGCGCGCTTTTTCGATTGCGACTTCCATTCTCCGGCAAAGGGCACACGCTGACCAATTGGCACTACACGTCATTATCACTGAGCCTGGGAAAGAATGTAGCATTCATACCATGGAAATTGAGCCTGGAAGCAGTCTAGAGGGAAGCACTGCGGACGAGTTTCCAACCTGCTATGTTAACGAAATACCATACCTAGAGGACTTAGCGACCACCCTGGAACCCCAAGCCATGGTGCCAGATATACAGGCTGGTAGCGGTCTGAAAGGTGAGTTGGTAGACGAATTCCCTGTTTGTATTGTTGAAGAGATACTGTGGACGGGTGACTACAGCCCCACCATCCATGCTGAGAAGGAAAGGAGCGAGGACGAGGCTCGGGAACATGCATGCACATAAAGGAATGTGGACGAGACCGGAGCAGGGATGAAGGTGGATGCGGTCGGAGCAGGACTGAATGTGATTGAGGCCAGAGCAGGGATGAACGTGGAAGTGGGGAATGAAACCTTTGACGAAGCAGGTAATCATGACTTGCATGGTCCACTCCTCCATGCAGAGCATATGGCTCTGGTGTTTGAACTCCGAGGCCACATGGGAGACCAGGACCACAGAGCCCTCCTCATGGGACAGCGTCTGGACTTGCTCCTTGATGCGTACTCCAACGCTCCAGCAAAGAGGAAATGTCCATTGCATGCGCAGCTGTTTGCCATCCCAGCCATATCCACGTGGCAGAAAGGCAAGGGCGATAGGTCACCGGGTATCTAAGTTCTCCTATGCTTGTTTGTTTTATGTTTAATCGTGTTCTTGCTACATGTAAACTTGAACTATGACCATCTGTCCTGGTTTCCTTCGGGCAGGATAGAGGGAAAAACAGTTTTTAGCTTACCTTCCTAGACTCATCTCACTCCAAACTATGTTGGTTTCTGGTAATACGACAACATTTGTGGTGGCTCAGGACGACTATGTCTCTGTGTATTTTGTCAATGTTTCTCTGGTAAGTTAATATAGCAGGTACTATCTTTTTTACTTAATATAT
>ML783281.1:358517-395074 GCA_009831015.1 Picea engelmannii
TAAATACACATAAATTACCAATAATAGGACTCAAATATTATACAAATTTCTTCAACTTCAATATTATATAACACTGTTGTAATAGATTTAACAACTTCAATAGTTTCCTTCATTTTTTTTCCTTCTTCTCGCCCAATTATGGTATTTTTTCCATACTCTCTTTCATCTCCATCCTACTGGGGAGTTACAACCATATTCTTAAGAAATGTTAATTCATCATAAAATTTAACATTCATTGTAGCCTCATTTATGTTTTCAACAATTTCTATTGCTATATTATCCTCGCATTTTGTTACTGTTACAAAGGTACTTTAATTTTTTCAATTTTGATTTTATCATCCACATGTGCATCTACACAGTGGGTTTCACTTTTTTTATGATGCTCATGCTCTTCCACTACAAAGTCATTTTTTTCTTCCACAATTACCCCAACAAATTTCTCTACAATGTTTAAGACAATTGTAGCTTCCATATCTTGTTTATTTTATTTTGCTTGTGGATTCTTCATCAACAACTAAAACACATTGTGGATCATTTTGATGTTGATTGATGTTTCTCCCCCTTTCACTGTATGCCATCTCTAGAATATTCCAAGTGTTTTTGGACCTGGTTGTTGCTGCAATTTTGGGAAAAATTGTTTCATCCAAACATTGTTGAATGAGAAACAATGTTGTTGCATCATCCTTCTTGTTTTCTATGAGCTCATCCTTCCGTTCTTGAATCATTGCTTCATAGGCTTCTTGATTTGAGGGTTCTCCAAATCTGTTCAACACAATATCCCATACATCATCCATTCTTAGTCTAGTTCTCATCTTAACAACTCAAATATCATCATTTTTACCAAAAAAAAACTAGAAAGTGGTGGGAAATAAAAATTGTTCCATAAATCCATAATAATAACTCAAATTCACCACAAAATGTCTATGATATTTGAATACTAATACTTGAAGACACATTTTTCTTTTTAACTTCTAAACAAAAACGCTCCAACTATTCTAACTTGAATTACTGAAATGCATAAGAAAAGAATCCAAAACACTACTTTTTATTTCTTTACCTATACCAAAAAAATATATCTCTCCACTCTCTTTTTAAAATTCCAATAATAAAGAATCTCACAAACCTCTTTTCAAATTGAAATAATAAAAGGTCTCAAGGCCTCCTTTAAAATTATTAAAATTAGAATGACTACAATACTCCACTATTTCCGTTCTCATAGAATATTATAAAAAACCATTTATTTCAATGATTATGGGTTCAACCCATTATACAACCATCATACCTTCAACCCATTATACAACCATCGTACCTTTTTTTAAATATTCAAATAATCAAGTGAGTGTGATTCGAACCTCACGTCTACTATGGCTAGGGTTTGAAAACGAAGCCAGTTATATCAGATATAAATAAAATAATGTAATTATGGTTATAGGCGTTTTTTCTATTGGAATCGGTGGATTAATCAACCTTTTAATCTTAAATATAAATTTTAAGGTTGGAAATTGAAGATGTTGGTATATTTTTCATCATCTTTTCATCATCGTTTTAAATCAATGAATAAAATTTAATTTCATAACTTCCTTGTATTTATAAATTACATTTTTCTTGTTTACTTTTTCACATTTACTTAATATGATTAGGAATCACTACCCTAACCATTGATTTCCACATTTAATTGATTAAAAAGGATTAATATGTATAAAGTACTTCATTTCCACATTCAATGTTTACCTCGGATTAACAGTGAACAGTTAACATGCATTTATCGATGTGAAGCGTTGCCACAACATTGAATGTGAAGCGTTGCCACGATGTGAAGTGGTGGTTAAGTTGGACGCATGATGCGTTTCAATTAACACAGACATGGAACAGTTAACATGAATTTATCAATGTGAAGCGTTGCCACAACATTAAATGTGAAGCATTGCCACGATGTGAAGTGGTGGTTAAGTTGGACGCACGATGCGTTTCAATTAACAGAGACATGATGCGTTTTAAGTTGGATGCGAAGAATTTCAATTCTTTCTCGCTGCTGGTGAACGTCGAGACTAGGTGACATTATGCTCTGCTCCGAGAGAGGGCTTCATCACTTAAGTTTTTACACTCACCAACGATAATTAACAGTTCCAGAACAAGGTGCATCATTTTCCGCTGGTTATCGTGGATGATAAAGATTATCTCTTATAATTTTGTTTTTAAGTTTTTAACGTCATAGTTGATTACTTGGTGTTTTCTTTACATGCAAGTTGACAAGATTTAGGTTGGATGCTTCGCCCCAAAACTTCATACTTTGTTTTTCTCCGAACCTCAAGGTAACAGTGTAATGAGGATCTTTATTCACGATTGGTAACCAGGGTTTGAGTCTTGTATTGATATTCCTGCAAATTTAATTAACGCCAAAAGTCATTACAGTAGCCTCTTAAAATTGACAAATGGCTACTTTGTTTTTAAAACAGTGACTTACAAAAGATTGTTTTCAGATTATGTTTATTGAATATGAGATTAACACAGAATATAGTTAATCAGATTCCTCCAACAAAGTTTTTGCTAAACTTTATATTGAAATAAGCAATATGTTACCAGGTGGAGCACTCTATCTCCTTACCAGGCGGAGGGTAGTTGATTTTTAATAATGGGTTACCAGGTGGTGCGTTATGGATCAATGGAGAGCTTGTGCATTATTTAATAATGGAAACCCTGTGCATTTTTAATTCTATTGCGAACATGTCCCTTTTAACTCTGTGTTATTCCTTGCATTTATTAGTTTACCTCATTATTTTAATATTTAGATATATTTTCGATTTTATTTATTGATTAAACTATTTTATTTGCAGCTTCAGCAACATACATCCACTTTTGCCTGTTCTGGAGGCTTGTGCCTTGTTCTGAGGCCTATGCCTTGTTCTTGAGGCTTAGCATGCATCCACTTCTGTCAAAATCATCACTTGCCCCACAGTTCAGTTCAACCCCGTGATATATACCATGCCTGTACGTCCGGACATAGCCAAACAAACAACAGATCTCTGCGCAAATAAACGAGATTATGTCGAATTAAAAGTTGGTGGTAAATGTTTACCTCACTACCTCAACAAAGTATAATGAAGGTTTTTATGTACCTAATCCAATTAAAAATGGACAAATATATTTATTATGATGGAATCTTTACACTATAGAGTTCGTATTGGATAGCTACCTATCAAAAATTTCATTTCCGTGCTCCATGAATATTGAATACGATGGGTTGGAAATACCAACGAAAAAATTGGACTGTATTTTTGGTGTGTTCAGTTTTCTTTTTTCTTTTTGACTCTCAGAAAATGTGACAGGAAGATGCCATTCTCCTTTTGCATGGCGACATCATCTTCTAAAAAATTGGACTGTATTTTTGGTGTGTTCAGTTTTCTTTTTTCTTTTTGACTCTCAGAAAATGTGACAGGAAGATGCCCTTCTCCTTTTGCATGGCGACATCATCTTCAGTGGGTAGTTTTTATTTGAAAGTACCAATACGAGGGCCCGTACTCTTAATAACACAAAGTAACTCCATAATAATAGGTAACAAGCCATATAACATTTTCTTCTAAAATAAATTCGTCCAATTCTAAATTACGAATCTCATGAATATGGACAGGTTTTTCTAGGACTTTATGAATCTCATGAACACGCACAGGATTTTCCCGGGACTTATCTTATGAACACGGACATACACTTTTGGGAGCTTACCAGAAGAAAAGGTTGTTCTGCAAGAGCGTCTTCATATCTTCGCTGCTTTTTTTGCATTGCCCATTTCAAGCACCATTTTAACCAGGAAACCAACAAGCTCAGGCTTCTTAGCAGCTATATCCGCTGCAATATTCCAAAGTCCTTTCCCTGCAAACATCCTTAATCCATTTCATATGCTCGACTTTGAAAAATGTCCTCTTCTAATATGGATCTTTTAATCAAAACTGAAAAAAACTCCAACAAAATAGAAAAAAAATATTCTGTCACCTTTCTGTAATTTTTGAATATTCTGTTTACATTTCTGTAATCTATGCTATTTATTTTTTAATGCTAGAATGATTGTGAACTGTAGTAGTTAGAGTATTTGTGATATTTAGATTTATGTAATCTTTGAATATTCTATCACCATTGATGATTTTTTAATTCAATTCTATTTATTTTTTAATGCAAGAATGATTGTGATGATTTTTTAATTGGATGCTATTTATTTTTTAATATAAGAATGATTGTGAGCTGTAGTAGTTAGAGTGAGCTGTAGTAGTTAGAGTATTTGTGATATTTAAATATTTTGTGATTTTTGAATATTCCATCATTGCAGAAGATACTCTACTTTAACAAGAGTTTATTATATTTATGCGAATTCTTTTAACCATATTCAAACATTTTTAACCTAAAAATGAATCTACCTACTACTCAATAAACCTATTCCCGGATCAATGAAAAAATTCAAGGGATGAACTCAATGCTCCCACGGTGGACATTCAAAGGCAATCAAAATTAAAAAGCTTCGCAATAGGCACTGCCAGAGCTATCTCTTCCGACTTCTATTCACCTAGACGACTTTGATTTGCCCTTCAGACTCCTATTTATTTTCACGACTTTGATTAATTCATAAAGTCGGCAGTGGCTCGAACATGCCCAACGAAAATGAATGTTAAAAAACCTTGTCATGGGATCGTAAGACAAATGTTTAATGAAACATCCACGTATTAGGTATTAGGTATAGACAATATTAAAAGCACTATGGTCTCCCCACTACGAACACAAGAATAACAAAGTTAATTTCATGAAATATAACGGTTTTTATTATACAACATATATTCAAGAATAACAAACCGATTATAAGAAAGAGATTGGTGTTTATTAAACATTTTCAATTGAGATAAAGAAAGTATTAACGAGGTGCAAATATTCAGTATTAGATATACTTGTTTTAAATGTAAGCTGAACTTTTTATGATTTGCAAATATTCAAGATGAACAGAATTAGTATTATGAATATACTTTATTAATTCAATATTAACAATGGAGGTCAAGCATTGTTTTTATACATTATTTATTATTTTCAATAAAGATGTATATAGATTTTACATTATAAAATTTAAAATAATAAAGTTAATTTATAAATTTGAAAAAAAAATAAAATGATACAAAATATATTATGTAATTTAAAAAATAATTTATAATATATTTTGACTACTTAATAAATTTAAAATGTCTATAGTAACCCATTTTTTTTTATGTATATTTAAAAGCTTCAACTTCGTTTATGTCTGGTTCATTTATTGTTTTGATAGAAGCATTTATGACAAACTTTTTCTTTCTTATAAAGAAATTAATGTGTAAAGGTAACTCAATCTTTCAACATGAAATTAATATATTAATAGTGTAATGTATTAATAATTCAATTAATATATTAATAATTTAATTGGTTCAATTATATATTAATAGTGAAATTGGCTCAATTAATAGTGTAATGTATTAATATATTTTTAAATTTATTAAGTAGCCAAAATAATTTAAAAAATAAATAGATTAAGATAGATTTATAATTCAAAGTTTATAATGTCTATACATTTATTTTCCCCACTTCTATTATATTATATAGATTTATTTTTTTTCAAATTTGAAATTGGTTCAATTGATTAATATATATTAATAGTGTAATGTATTAATAGTTCAATTAATATATTAGTAGTTCAATTGGTTCAATTAATACTGAATGTATTAATATATTTTTAAATTTATTAAGTAGCCAAAATAATTTAAAAAATAAATAGACTAAGATAGATTTATAATTCCAAGATAAATTTTTAATACCTAGATCATTTTTATTTCCCCACTTCTATTATATTAAATAGATTTATTTTTTCAAATTTATTAATAATAAATTAAAACTAATTATGCATCTATTTTATATAAGGTTGTAAAGCATGTAGTTTCTCTATAAAGTTGTAAAGCATGTATTGTGGGTTATGTCTCAGTTAGGGTTTTAATAATATTATGTAGGCTTTAATGGGGAAATGTGATTTATGAATCCACCACTCATCTTTTAAAGTTCTTATTATTTAAATTTTTTAATGATATATTAAATTATTTATATTGATAATGAAATAGCATATAAAGGTTGTTTGAAGTTTTATATTTATTTAAATAGTGGTTAGAGTTTTAATAATACTATGTAAAATTTTAAGTTATATATGTGTATGAAAGGTTCATCACAATGTTATAATATGGAAATTATGTATTTGAAATTGTTTTTTACTAATTTGTTTTCTCACCATACATTTTATGGAAAAGTATAAATAATTTTATACAAAGTAAAAGATGATTCCATACATCTCATTGTGACTAACATTTCCCAACGTCACACTGTGGAGAACATTTCTCAAAGTCGTGATGTGATGAACTTTTTCAAACGTCCATTAATGCCACATTCTAATGACCATTTTTCCAAGGTCGCAAAAGTAAAAGATGATTCTACATTGTGTCAAGTGTTTCTATACATTTCATTATGATGAACATTTCCCTACGTCATATTGTGACGAACATTTCCCAAGGCGCAATGTGACGACCATTTCCAAATGTTTCCCATCGTCCCAATGTGATGCACATTTCCCTTTTGTTATCAATGTTCTTATGAAAAATATACATCATTGTCTAAAAAAGTAAAACATGATTCCATACATCTCATTATGACTAACATTTCCATTGCATTATGATGAACATTTCCATTGCATTGTGACTAACATTGCATTATGATGAACATTTCCATTGCATTGTGACTAACATTGCATTATGATGAACATTTCTCTACGTCGCATTGTGATGAACATTTCTCAACGTTGTAATGTATCGACCATTTCCCAATGTCGCATTGTGACGAACGTTTCCCATCGTCAAAATGTGACGAAAATTACCCTTTTGTTATCAATTTCCTTAGCAAAAATATAATTCATTGTCTAAAAAGTAAAACATGACTCCATACATCTCATTGTGACTAACATTTACAAGCATCGTACTCTCACGAACATTTCCCAATGTTGCGATGTGATGAACATTTTCGAACGTCGCAATGTGACAAAAAAAATTATGACCCCACATTCTACCCACCATTTTCTCAATGTCGCAAAAGTAAAAGATGATTCTACACTATGTCAAGTGTTTCCAAACATTGCATTATGATGAAAATTTCCCTACGTTGCATTGTGATGAACATTTCCCAACATCGCAATGTGACGACCATTTCTGAATGTCGCACTGTAACGAACGTTTCCCATCGTCACAATGTGACAAACATTTCCCTTTTGTTATCAATGTCCTTAGGAAAAATATAAATCATTGTCTAAAAAGTAAAACATGATTCCATACATCTCATTGTGACTAACATTTCCAAACATCACACTCTCACAAACATTTCCCAATGTCGCGATGTGATGAACATTTTTGAACATCATAATGTGACAAAAAAAAATTGACGCCACATTCTAGCGACCATTTTCCCAACGTCACAAAAGTAAAAGATGATTCTACACTGTGTTTATAAATCATTGTCTAAAAAGTAAAACATGATTCCATACATCTCATTGTGACTAACATTTCCATTGCATTGTGACTATCATTGCATTATGATGAACATTTCCCTACATCGCATTATGATGAACATTTTCCTACGTCACATTCTGACAAACATTTCTCTATGTCGCATTTTGACACATGTTTCCCATCATCACAATGTGACGAAAATTTCTCTTTTGTTGTCAATGTCCTTAGGAAAAATATAAATCATTGCCTAAAAAGTAAAACATGATTCCATACATCTCATTATGACTAACCTTTCCAAACGTTGCACTCTGACGAACATTTCTCAATGTCGCGATGTGATGAACATTTTCGAACGTCGAAATGTGACAAAAAATATTTAATACATTACTCTATTAAATACATTAATAATGTATTAAATACATTACTACATTAATGTATTAATACATTAATGTATTAAATACATTAATGTATTTAATGCATTAATGTATTTAATGCATTAATATATTAATGTATTAAAACATTAATACATTAATGTATTTAATGTATTAATAATGTATTACAGTATTTAATACATTAAATAGAGTAATGTATTAAATAAATTAATAATGTATTTAATGCGTTAATGTATTAAATACATTAATACATTAATGTATTTAATATTAATGCATTAATGTGCATTAATGTATTAATGCAACCAATGCCATAAGGTAATGATAAAGTAATACATTAATGTATTAATGCATTAAATACATTAATGTATCGTTTAAATAATACATCAATCTATTATAAATATATTAATGTGTTTTTCTTATAATGTATTTTAAATGTATTTTTATTTTATTCTTGTATTATTAATACTTTATTTATATAAATACTTTATTAATGTTATGTATTATTGTAATTTTTTATTTTTTGAAATTCTAATACTTTATTAATGTATATATATTTTATTAAACAATTAATAATTGTCTAATTTTAATAATTTTGCAATCTATTAATTTATACTTTTATTAATAAATTCAACTCTTAATATATTTATTATTTACATGTTATATTAATACATTACAATATATTAATATATTGATAGATTGATATTTTATTTATGGATTTCATTAAGGTATTAATTAATTAATACATTAGTGTATTTATACATTATTAATGTTGTCTTCCTTTATTTATTAAATAATGCATTATTAATGTATTATTTTTACAATGTCTTTATTTTTTTTATTATTTTTTTATTAATACTTTATTATTTTATTTTTTCTTAACTTGATTAAATACTTTGTTATTTACTATTTTTATTTTTTTAAATTAATTTATAATATACAAATATATTTTTTCCATTTTTAATGTATTATTTTAATAATGTATTTATTTTGTTATTCATTTTTTTATTTTTATATATAATTTTGTAATTTATAAATAGTTCTTGTTTAATATTAATTTTATTAGCTATAATCAATTGAGAATCAATAATTTAATTATTATTAATTAATAAATATTACTATTTAATTTCTAATTAATTAATTTTTGATAATTAAATAATCATTTTTAATAATTTAATTATTATTTATTATTTTTAATAAATAAATAATCATTTATTATTATTTAATAATTAAATAATAATTTATTATTATTAAGTTATTTACTTTTTTATATGAATATTAACTAATTAATACATTAGTGTATTTATACATTATTAATGTTGTTTTTCTTTATTTATATATAATGTATTATTTTAACAATGTCCTTTTTTTTTATTACTTTCTTATTATTATATGTAATACTTTATTATTTTTATTTTTATTAACTTTATTAAATACTTTTTTTATAAATTAATTTATAATATATAAATATATTTTTTCCATTATTGTTGAATTATTTTAACAATGTATTTATTTTCTTATTATTTTTTTAATTTCTCTATATTATTTTCTAATTTATAAATGCTTTTTATTTAATATGGATTTTATTATCTATTAAGAATTAATAATTTAATTTTTATTAATTAATAAATATTACTATATAATTTCTAATTAATTATTTTTCTATAAATAAATTATCAATTTCTAATAATTTAATAATTATTTTATATTTTTTATAAAGAAATAATCATTTATTATTATTTATTATTATTAAACTATTTAATTTTATATAAATATTAACTATTTTTTTTAATTATTTTATTTTAAATAATAGTTAAGTAATTACTAAATAATATTTAAATATTACATTTAAATTGTATCAAAATATGTTCATGGTTGTGGCGATGCATGTAGGTTGTCAACTAGTAATAATCACTTTTATGTAAAAAGTGGTTGATATAAACTGATCAGCTCCATTTTCCATCTTTTTTAAATTAATGACGCAAATCAACCTATATCAACCACTTTTTACATAAAAATGGTTATCACTAGTATACTTCACTATTTAAAACACTTTGTCTTCTCGCGGCTTCTCTTTGAATACCACCAAAAAGCTTCACATAAACTTTATGAACGACCAATGCGCGTGTTCTTGCGGTGCTCTTGTAATCAAGCAGCAGCGGCTACAAAAGAAATCGGAGGAAACTTTCTTTATTTAGGCGGCTATTTCTTGAACGGAGGGCTCCGCTTCTTCAGTGGACAACGCGGAAACTCTATTTTTCAGTCACCAAATTTGTTGTGGTCTATACCGAGACCTTCACAATTTCATGCCATTTGCGGCCTTTTTCCAATTTTATGTGATATGTCGCTTTCTCTCTAGTTTTCTGTTACTGCGATTCGCAGTTTCCTTTTTAGTTCTCGGCCTCTTTTTTGGATTTGCAGGCTTCCTCCTTAACCTGACACTCTGCATGATTCCACTCTCGCTTTAATTTTACTGTTATTTGCAGTATTTTTTTTTAAGCTCTCGACCTTCTCTTTGGCGGGCTCTGATATCAATTTGAAGGAAAAGGGGCGAGTTTTTTGTGCTCTCACATAAACACACAAGAAACCAGAACACAAGACACAAGAGTTGCCTCCCTAGCACTTCTCCATTGATTCATTGCTTTTGAAGAGATAATTAAATACACATAAATCACTAATAAAAGGATTAAGGTCTTCTAGAACTTTCTTCAACTAACTGGAATTAAGTGAGACTCTATCTGGAACTAAACTTTACTTCAGCTTTCAAAAAAATAGGAAGTAATTACCATATTCCAAAATAGATGTTATAATAAAAATTAAATAATTATAGTTATTTAATTTTTTTCAATTTTTTTTTTTTTACTTATTCAAAATTTTTAACATTGTAATAAAAATTATAATAATTATAGTTATTTAATTATTATTATTATTTTTTTTTTAATTTATTCAAAATTTTTAACATTAGAATTATAAATATTAATTGTTGAAATTGTATAATAAAAATGTAATAAAAAAATTTCAATCCATTAAATTTATTTATGTATTTAAAAATATAATTGAAGTTAAAAACATTGTAATTTCACCAACAATTATATAGTATAAATAATTGCAAAAAATAATCCAAAAAATAAAATGTTTGAATTTTTGTTTTTTTTCTTATCTTACTTATTATTTATATGACATCCTCTTGGCATTTATAGGTTAGTAGTACACCTCCATTAGGTTTTAGACTCCTTTACATGCAAAAGATGACTGAAAGATGTTGTGTTTTCTATTTTGAAAAATGAAATGATTAATTGATGTTGATTAGTATGATTCCTATCCGATTTCACTATCCATTTTTTATGTGGATTTGTTAGTAATAATTATGTGAGTGTATAAAGTTTTCCACTTTTGATGTATGTGGATTTGTTAGTAATAATTATGTGAGTGTACAAAGTTTTCTACTTTTGTTGTGGGTATGCTAGTAATAATAATGGGAATGTACTAAGTTGATGGGGTCAATTTTTTTTAAGCCAATTTTTTTTTAAGAGTCTGTATATTTAATTATCATAATTAACATTATGATAATTATGTGAGTGTTCAAAGCGGATGTTGCAATAAAAATTACAAAAATTATAGTTTTTTAATTATTTTAATCTTTTGACTTATTCAAAAATTTTAATCTTGCAATTGTAGATATTAATTGTTGAAATTGTACAATAAAGATGTAATGAAGGCTTTTCAATCTATTAAATTTATGTATGCATTCAAAAATGTATTTTAAGTAACTAAACATTGTAATTCTGCCAACAATTAGAAATTTTAAATAGTTGCAAAAGAAAATCCAAAAAGAAAAATAGTTTCTTATTATTTATAAATATGTGAAAACTTAATGCATTAGAACTATTTAAAAATATGTAAACATGATAGCCAAAATTCTAGAGTGGTCTAGAACCAATTGTTTGTTTATCATGCTTGTAGTTAGTCACAGTTTCAACTCTCTTGATTCCAGACTTACCATCCATGAAACATGAGGAAATATTTGAAAGATTTTAGGTGACTACATTACCTCACAAAAAACGTGACATATAGAATGGTTCAATAATGCTCACTCAATACAATCTTTTATTTTTTCCATTACATGCATTTGTGACATAGGCAAGGAAAAATTATTTGTAATCGTTTTCCATGTAAATGTCTGTGTGATTAAAGCAAAAAATATACATAAAATGGATGTATTTTTTTTTTCAAAATTGTTTTCAAATAAATATAAAATAATATGTATAAAAAGATTTGATATTTATAAAATAACTTTTTTAAATACAATAAAAATAATGATTGAAAATAAGTTTTATTTTAAAATTTTAAAATTCATTTTTTTAAAATTTTAAAATTCATTTTTTTAAAATTTTAAAATTATTTTATAAAACATAAATTTTTAAATGAAAAAACGGTTTTACAAGTTATTTGCTAAAATATTCATCCGTATTGGTAATAATAAAAAAAATTAGAAATAAAAAAAATCAATGTGAATAGTGTAGAAATGTGCTTAAAGGTGTAATTAAAATATTTTTCAATGTTTTAATTAAAATATTTTTCACTATATCAAACTAAATTAATGATATAGTGAAAATTTATTTAGTGATTGATTTTAGTGATAATGCACTTCAAAATCAATTGATTTTGAAATTATTCAATGAATGTATCAATATTAGTATGGTAAACTTAGGTTTAGTTCTAGACTAATTGAGTTAATTTTTATTAATGTCATATTTACATTTTTATAAATCATTTTTTTTGTTTGTTAATTTGTGCGGGATTTGTTGGCTACGCAATTAACCGACTGTCCTACACCTTGGGGACATCTTTATAAATCATTTTAGTTCGTTATGTTTTCACATATTTATAAATAATAGTTGAGATACTTAAGAAAATACAAGTTCAAACATTTTAATTTTTGGAAATTTTTTTTCAACTATTTAAGCTCCATAATTGTTATTAGTAAAATTAAAAAATTGCATTGTTTAGATTACATTTTTTAATGCATAATTAGATTTAGTGTCTTGAAAATATCTCATTAAACTCCTTTCATTGTACAACTTCAACAATTAATATTTACAATTCAAAAAAATTTCTAAACAATTTTTTAATAAATAAATAAAATAACATAAAAATTTAAATAATAAATTATTTAAACAAATGTATTTTTTTTTTTTTAACATGAACTTTGAAACACTTATACGACTATCATAATGTTGATTATGAGAATTAAATATACAATAACTCTTATATTTTTTTGGGCATCAACTTAGTAGACACATGATTATTATTATATAAAGTAGGCCAACCATATTAATGGTTGATGGTTGATATAAGCTATAGGGCATCATTTTCCATTTTTCCAAATTAATAATCTTTATCAATTTATATCAATCACTTTTACTAATATGAAAAGTGATTTTACTATTATTATTTCATCAATATCAAATAAAATAGTTTAATATTATAAACATTTTTATAATAATTTATAACCATTTCCTTAAAAAATTAAAA
Source organism: Picea engelmannii (assembly GCA_009831015.1). Classification (NCBI taxonomy): domain Eukaryota; kingdom Viridiplantae; phylum Streptophyta; class Pinopsida; order Pinales; family Pinaceae; genus Picea; species Picea engelmannii. The sequence goes on from ML783281.1 coordinate 371,986, forward strand.
AAAATATTTTAAACAATTTTAAAATAAAATATTATAAAAACAAGTGATGCAGCGTAGCTTAGTCCCTGCCTTTGGAAATACAATGCTGATTTAAAATTGTAATGAGACTAAATTGTATATAGTCATTGGACTTGGAATACCTTCTCTTTTCTATGCTAAGTGAAGCTGCTCCCACAATCCAATGGTCGTGTAAAGTTGTCACTCCTATAATTCAGTGTCTTTGTAAAGTTGAAGTGAAAAAAAAAAATCAGATTTATCTTCCAAAGCATAGTGGATTTCAAACACTGGTGTGCCCGAGTAGAAGTTGTGGAATATTGAGTCTGTAAAAGAAAATTGGAAGTGTTACTTTATTTTGATGCCTAATGGTGAATATATATTCTAGGCTTGTAGATTCATTTGTTACAAAATATAATATCTGGTTACTTTAATGCCTTATTTTGATCTCCAGTGATTTGACTGGTAAATTCTACGAAGGTATACATACCCTACCCCCCTTTGGATTTGAACTTGTGACATGTTAGGAGGAAACATATGTTCTTAACCATTAGGCCCACTCATGATGTATGTGTATATATATACATTTTTGTCGATCTTGGAGTCAAGTGACGGAGAGAAAAAAATTGTAGGGTTAGCGTTCCTCAAGCACGCAGTCCTCCATGAGTTCGGTTGAAAGAATTGACCCACCACCTCCCCATGTTGTTGATGTCGGAGCTTTTAGACTCCTCATCAATGCGAAAGGGAGGAAACATTCACCTAGATCCCCTCCTAAATTCGTCAAAAAGATCGATGACGTTCGAGAAATCACTCTTCCACCATATCAACCTATGCATATTGCAGTATCCCTAGAAGATCAAGATTTGGTTGGAAAATTTACAGGGCTCTAGCCCTCCCCACGAACAACTAATAACTTGGTTGTAAAAAACTGGAGACCCCTAATCTCTAACAGCAGAATCTCTTATGCAGCTGGAAGAGGATTTTTCTTGTTCGAGTTCATCTCCAAAGATGACCGTGATATGATCTTTATAAACAAACTGTACTTCATGGGACCACAGGGCCTATACCTCAATAGATGGACACCATACTTTGATCTAGTAGTGGATGCTCCTAAAGCAGTTTCGGTATGGGTTCATTTACCCAATCTATCAGTTCACTATTGGAACTCGAAATCATTGCAATCAATTGGAAATGGACTGGGACTTACATTGACAAGGGAGATCCCAAGGATCAGTACTCTTGCGCCTGGATTTGTGTGGAAGTAGACCTTGAATATGGTCTTCTTGAATCCATCAAGTTAATTGTAGGGGAATGGCAGAACTTTCAAAAGTTGGATAACGAACAACTGCCTTTCAAGTGCAGAGGCTTTCATGAATATGGGAATTTCCAAAAGCACTGTCCAAAAAATATTCTCACTCAGCAGGAGACAGAGCAAGGTGAAGGGTGGCAACAACCCAAGCACCCAAAGCCAAATCCTAAATCAACCTCCATAAGGTAAGGTAAAATCCCTAAGCCAAACTCAACAAATCCAAGTAAGAACAAGGAGACTGTGAAAACCCCGATTGAAACTGAAAATAGTTTCTCTGGCCTCGGGGATCTAGAATTTGAAGCAAAGGATCCTAATGAAATCGTTGTTGAACGCCAATCCAATCTGGAAGGAAAAATGTCAGATGGAAAGAAACTCCCTCCTTTCTAAGACTCAGGAGATATATCTGAAACACAAGAGGTAGGAAAAGAGGCCGAAAGTTTGAAAGAAGAGGAGGATGAATTTGACATCTCCCAAACATCCCCAAAACAAGTTACTAGAGGTAGGAGAACAAAAAAATAAAGGAGGGAAATAGCCACCTACAAGGGCATGTTTCAAGGATCTCAACCAAGATTGGACAAAATGTTAAAAAACACAAGAAGTGTTAGGCATCAAGGGAAACCCTCTAAGGGGGGCTCTAAAAACCCCATAAGTAAGTAATGAAGGTAGTCTCCTGGAATTGTAGAGGATTAGGGAGTAGAACTAAAGAAGAAGCGATGAAAGATTTGATTCATGCCTCAAATCTAGATATCCTGCTAATTTGGGAGACCAAAATGGAGGAATAAAATTCCTCCTTGCTAGTCAGTAATTTTGGAAAAAAAGAGCAGGTGTAGTTGTTAGGGCAAGAGGAGCCTTCCATGGAATAGGCACCTTATGGGACGCTTCTAATTTTGAGTTAGTTCTCACTGAATTCTGCACTCACTGGATCCTCACCCAACTTCTTCACAAGGACTCAGGTTACCAAGTTTATTTATTTAACATTTATGCTCATGTTCTTCTCTTGGAAAAAAAAAATTGTTGGGAACGTATCAAGGATTCCCTTAGCTCCCATCAGTTTGGAAATATTTTTTTAGTTGGGGATCTCAATGTCACGCTCTCTCTCGGGGGAAAAAAAGGAGGTTTAATAGTCAGAGACCCAATCCGTGAATGGGTCGAAGATATCATTCTGGAATGGAATCTAGATGATATCAAACCTTCATGTGGCAAATTCACTTGGTCCAAAAAAATAATCAGACTGGGTCATATAGCTGCTCACCTTGATAGATTCTTGGTCCAAAACTCTTTTCTAATTTTAGGACTTAATGATGTATCTAAAATCCTCCCCTTCAGTGTCGCTGACCATAAACCAATTGTTCTTTAACTCTCCAAATACAGAAATATGGGACCTATCCCCTTCTGATTTATCCCCTCATGGATTCAGTAGGAAGGTTTCCAAGATCTGGTCCTCAATGTGTGGCAAAAACCGGTTTTTGGATCCTCCTTCTTTGTCTGGGAAGAAAAGATTTGTAGGCTCAAAAGATCTCTCAAAGATTGGGTTAAAACCATGAAATATCCTCTTAATCAGATATTGGAAGCTCAACAACAATTGGAAAGGCATCAACTAAATATGGAAGAAGGTTCTATCACTCCGGACAATTTGGAACAAGAATAAACTCTTTAGCGCACCGTTCACTCTACATGCACATTGGAAGAGGATTACTAGAGGTAAAAATCTAGAAGCCTTTGGTTAAAATAAGGTGACATGAACACCACCTATTTTCATAAGCAAGTTGAAGCTCGAAAACAAGTTAACTATGTAAAGGAAATCCAACTTCAAGACCAGGTAGTCACTCACTTCGAAGGAATCAAACAAGATGCTCATAACCACTTCAAATAAATACATACAAAGGAGACTCATATCCAGAATGAAAACTGCCAAGATATTTTAAACTCGGTTCCCTCTAAAATTCAACCGAATTCCAACCATCTCCTCACTGCTCCGATCACTAGAAGAGAAATTAAAAAATCTTTAAATGAAATGGAACCTGACAAAGCTCCCAGTCCCGATGGTTTCACAGTCGGTTTCCTCAAAGCCTGTTGGAAAACAGTAAAAAAATATCTTCATAGAATGGTTTTGAAATCGAAGACTTTCAATAAGACCAAAGGGAATACCAACTCAACCTTCTTGGCCCTCATTCCTAAAGAGAAAGGTGCCACCTCCTTTGAGCAATTCCGACCAATTTCACTCTGTAATATTGGTTACAAAATCATTACAAAAGTTATAGCCAACCGAATCAAAGGAAACCTACCAGCAATCATTCCATAAAATCAACGTGGACTCATCAAAGGGAGGAAGATTCTCGATAACATTGTATTGGTCCAGGAATTCATCCACACCAGTATTCTCCGGCGAGAAAAAGTTATGATTTTCAATTTAGATTTGGGTAATTCATTTGATAGAGTTCAACATGTTTTCCTTTTTCAAGTAATGCTCTGATTGGGCTTCATTGCTGAATTTATCAATTGGGTGAAATCATGTATTGGATCCCCTTGGATAGCTCTGTTGGTCAATGGTCGTGCTGCAGATTTCTTCCAAGCCTATGGGGGCCTTAGACAAGGCTATCCTCTTTCGCCTCTTCTTTATGTTATCCAGGCATCGGTGCTCAACTTTCAGCTAGAGTATTGTCGTCTTCATCAAGATTTATTGGGTCTCAAAATGACAAGAGGAGCCAAAGAAATAAATCATGCCCAATTTGTCAACGATACGCTTCTCTTGGGAGGAGATAGCACTCTTATAGCCAGAAAATTCAACCATGAGATAGCACTTTACAAGGAGGCTTCATGAAGAGAAATCAATTATAGAAAAAGCCAAATTTATGGTTGGAATTGCTTCCCAAGGGAAATGGTGGAAATCTCAAGAATTCGGTAAATTGAAGGAAGAACTCAGTGGGATTCTTTTAAATATTTAGGGATACCCATTTTCAAATTTGCTCCCAAATCATCCCATTGGCTTCCTCTGATTGATAAACTGAAGACTCGAATTAACTCGTGGGGTTCTTCTTGGCTAAATCTGGCTCTAAAATTGGTTCTCATTAAATTAGTTCTCTCGAGTGTTTTGATCTATCGATGCTCCATTTTACTTGCACCGGTTGTATTCATCACCAATATCGAGACGCTTCTTAGAAGTTTTTTGTGGAAAGGTGGGAAAAACAATGAAAACAAGCTTCCACTACTCAGTTGGGGGAAAATTACTAAGCCACTCTTAGAAGGGTGACTCCAGATCAGGGATGATTTTAAGGATGGAAATTTATTTTAAAATGTAGAAACCTTGGCGAATCTTACTAATCCTTCATATGCTAACTATAAATGTTTGGCGATATTTTTGTAAAAGTATTCAAATTTCTAAGGATTTTATATAGTTTTTATAAAATTTTAGCTATTTTTAAGTTAAAATAATTTTATCTTATAGACTTTGGGCGAATCATTTTTAAAATAACGAATTTTGTTTTTGGAAAAACCATGTAAAATTAGCCCATGAGCAAAATTTAGCCCCTAAAATCATCCCTTCTCGAGATACGGGATCTAAGTACTCAAAATCTGGCTCTTGGCACTAAACTTCTCTAGAATTTGGTCACAAGAAAATTAACTTGGAGTAAAGAAGTTATTTGGAAAAAGTAATTCTCAGGGGTAAGGAAATATTGTCTTGATTCGGCTCCAAAATCTTCAAAAGGATCTCCAATTTTCACAATTTTCCAAAAAGCTCTATCCTTCTTCAAGACTGATCTAACCAGGATTCCTGGGAATGGGGAAAACATTCTCATTTGGGAGGATTATATCCTTGGGGATCCGCCTCTAGATTCCTCGTCAGGAACCACCAACCTTAAACAATGGCTTCACTCCCAAAATTTAACCGTGCTTTGGTATATCTCAATCTGGAATAACGATGAAATTAGAACCTGGAAAAAGTAGAGTATATCGAACTGTCCAAACCACTTACACAATGAAGAGTTTATTTTTCTCTCTGGGCTTCAAGTTAAATCCCTCATCGCAACACTTACAAAGGAATCTCAAGGCTGGGGCACTCACTCTGGAAATTACACAGCGGCTCAAGGTTATAAGAAGATTAAAGAAATTCCCAATGTTCCTCCCAACCCTGTTCTTTGGAAAGGTATATGGAAAGCCAAAACTCTACCAAAAGTAGACATTTTTATTTGGACTTTGTCCCACAACAGTATTCTTATAGGATATAATCTAAAAAAAACAGGTTGGGAAGGTCCTACAAAATGTCCTCTCTGTTGTCTACAAGAAGAATATGCCAATCACCTTCTGCTAACGTGTCCCTTTGCAAAAGAGGTCTAGAATTTAGCTCTATTTCCTTGGTCGAATCAATTAACTCTCCTAAACGAAATCTCAATCCTCCTCAGCAATTGGGATAAACTGTGCCCCTTTACCATTCACAAGAAAGACATGCTTAAAATCTGTTGGCTCACTCTTCCAAAATTTACTTTCTGGATACTTTGGTTGGAACAAAACGCCCTCCTCTTCAGAGAAAAAATCTCCACTCCTACTTAGGTGGTAGTCAGAGCTAAGGCGCTTCTAGGAGAATGTATTCACTCTCTTCCTCTTCCATAGAATAAATCTTCGATCCCTCATAATGAAGAATACTAGAAGATGAGCTTAATCCCAAAGGCCCCTGGTGTTGTTTCTTCTTACTCATCCCAGTTGGATCATTGGGAAATCCATATGGACCCACCTACCTTTTCAATCTGGAGGAAGGCGCTACATCGACACGCTATGTTTTTTTATGGAGCTTCTAAAGGCAATCTAGGGGCGAGGGGAGGGGTTCTCCTAAGCCCAAATGAAACAACTGAATTTACTCTCTCTTGGGGAATTGGAGATTATACTAACAATATCGTTGAAGCTCTCGCACTTTGGCAAGGACTGTATCAAGTTATGGCTATGAAAGTTAAAGAGTTTATTGTGTTTGAAGATTCTCGGGTGATCATTTAGGCTTTAAACATCCATGCCCTCCCCCACAACATGAGGCTCCGACAACTAATCTGAAAAAATCATTAATTTACTCCCTACTTTTCACAAAATCAAATTCTTTCACATTCTTTGAGATCTGAATGGAGAAGTGGGTAAAGAAACTAATGCCGCTACCCAATTGAGCAAAGGGACCTTGTGTATCAATGGAAATACCCAAATTTTTAATATCCCCTAGCACCTTGGTCTTATTAGAAAGGTGTTCTCCTCAAAAGTTGAGGGACTCTACGTGTATGGCTAAAATTCAAGGCAATGACAATAAGATGGTCATGGAGCTAGCTATGTTGATCTGGTTGATAGGACGGGAGATAAAAGTCTTATGTGTTATTTTAAATCTCTTTCTACAGACAAGACAAAAAATTCTTGATGTCTCTATGCGAGTGGTCCATACCTATTTCTGTATAAAAAAAATAAAAAAAAATTATAATATATTTTTACACACATGAAATATGTTATGGAAAATGTCTTATGTATTTATCAAATATTTTTTGTTATAAGCAATACAGGCCAACATCACCAAATGAACTTTACAGTTGATAAATAAGTGCTTAATTGATAAATAGTTTGACTAGTGTGTTTTTAAATGTAGACACATTACCAAGGTACCTGTTGTTCAACCTTGCGCAACCTGTAATAAAGAGTATGTAAGATGTGTCAATACATCCCAGCCTACTGAAAACATTCAAGCCATAGACATTCATAGTCAAGCTTCTTTCCTCGTTCTGCTTGCTGTCCTCGATAAACACAGAGAAAGGAAGATGGACTCGGGGTGAACAAACATGCCAATATCTCTCTCAATCGCGAATGTGGTTTCAATGCTGAGTATACATATGGTAGCCATGGGGATGTCACATTTCACGCTACATGAATTCTGCAAACGAAATTTTGCCGCTAGGAATAATATTTAAAGAACCAAAGGACAACGCCCATGTGCTTCCAGAGGAAGCATTGTCATCGAGATCTTGGTATTTAAATTTAAAATTATTATTTATTATTATACTAATTTAAAAAATATTAAATACCTTTTATATACTAATATAGTAGCATTTAAGTGTCTTAAATATTGGTCTCTTTACAAATATCATGTCACTTTTCACATTAAAAAGCAAAGCTTATCAAGATTTGATTTATATTCACTTTTCATATTAAAAAAACATAGCTTATGAAGGCTAGATTTATATTCGAAATGCCTTATCCACTAAATTTCTAAAGTTTTGAACTTGATGTAAGTACATTTGTTTTCTATATTTGTTAGTGTATTAAAATCATTTAAAAATAATAAACTCTTGTTCACCTAGTTTACAGGGTTTTGTGCATTTTTTCTTAATGTGATAGCCTTTCCTCTAACATTACTTCTAATCGCACAACCTCACTCTGTCACTGTCACTGCTGGCTGGACTTTGGTATACTGAGGATGGCTGTGAAGGTTATAAATTAAGTTTGTTGGCCAAAACTTAGATGTAGCTCTTTCCGCACGGTCTATTTCTCTCCCTCTGAGATCCCTTTAACTCCAGAATAGGTCGGAGCCGGGACAGGAAAGAATGGCATGTTCCTCCTATCTAGGTGGTTTTCATTATTTCATCTGCATGTTCTCTACTCCAATGTTTGATCTGGTCCACCAAAAGATGCAGCTCACAACTTTTATGCTGGTGTTGATGTAATATATATATATAAATATATATAATCATGGATTTTCGATTGTAAATATTGTAGAGAGACCTGCATTCTTACTTACAAAACCAATATATTGTTATATTTTTACACTTAGCTTCTCATGAAAAAACGGGTCCATTATTTTCATCCAAATTATAGAAATATGTGGAATATGAAGATTACTCACCATTCTACTCGTACTGACATGGAATGCTAAGAATGTGAAGATTATGAGGTTTACACGTTTTCTTGGTATAACAAAAGAAAAACAAAACAAAACATGGACGATGAAAGACCAAACTCAATGCTTTTCAAGTCACCTGCAGAACCAAGCGACATCTTCAACAGTTTCATTTAACCCCAGAACATTACCATGATTTAATGCCTACTGCAACACGTCTTCGCCGTGGCTGTCTTGAAAAGCTGATACCTGGACTGAATTGATACCGTAGAGATTGATACTGTGGCAGTGAGGGAAGAAGAAGTTAGTGTGCAATAAGAAGGACAACCAACGTAATGCATCCATCCCATTTGTCCTTGGATGATAGTGAACAGTGTCATTACCATGAGACCGGGCAAGCGGAGGGAGCACCGAATACCCTGAATTTCTCTATTTTCTTTGGAATGCAGAGCATGCAAGGGAAAATGCAGGGCATGCAAGGTAGGAAGCAAGTATCAATTCAAGCATGTAACTCGGTGATCTATCTTTTATAGTTATTGATTCTTCTTCCTGATCTGCATTTAAAACAGACGAACGAAACCCCGATACTTCTTCTAGCATATAGTTGTAGATATTCGTAATATTGAAGAAGCTATGAATTTATGGATCATCGGACGGTCTCCAGCTGGAAGAAAGAATCCTCCACCGTTCTCTCATTACAATTATTATCTTTATCCTCCCTTAAACTTAGAATGCACAACATTTCATCCTCTTTTCTTCACATGGGAATATCGCAGTTGGGGTCTCTTCTTCTCTTGGCAGGAGGCGGCCCATCATTGGAAAAATCCCTTCCTCTATCCTAAAACTTCCTGGTAAGATCAATTCCATTATTATTGTTATGAATAGTACGAAAGTTACCTGAAGTCCAACGGCCTCTTCTGAAACCCTCTGGATGGGGTTTGTAGATATCTTCCATATCAATCAAAACCGACGATTCTGGATGGGGTTTGTAGATATCCACCGTATCAATCAAAACCGACGAAAGAAGAGCGATGGGCAAAATGGGTGATCAGATAAACATAAAAACGGAAGAAAGCAGAGCGATGGGAAAAAGGGGTAATCAGATACACATAAAAACCAAAGAAAGCAGAGCGATGGGAAAAAGGGGTAGATCTGCAACAAGACGGTTTATTTGTGGGTTATATTGATGGTTTATACTGCTGGTGCAATCTTTAATCTCCTCTTTCAATAACTATGGTTATATTCTGCTATAACTCGAATAAGCAGCTTACTGGACATCGTATCCATTGCTTATAAGTCCAAATATGGCGGACTAACTTACTTCCCGAGCTCGCAGCCCAGCTATTAAGAGACAAACAAGGATAAAGGGACAAACAAGGATAGGGCAAACTACGGGCATGCATGATTTATGATCTGATAAACATAGGAAGGTTGGAAACATGTCGACAAATATCTTCATGCTGTCACATGTACATGTATGCAGCTATGTTAATGAACATGCATGTAATTTATTTATGAACTGTTTATATAATTATGTGATTTATTTATTTGTAACTGAGTGATAGATGTTATATATACTAGCACACCTATAGAGGTGTAAGTTCAATGTAGTGACTGTGTGTATGAGAGGAGAGGATGATTGTATGTCTAGGTTGGCTATTGAAATTCTCCCTTGAATAAAAGTATACCCATTAATCATTACCAATGATTTTTTTCCTCATTAAATTTCCACATAAATGATTTAATGCGTGTTTAATCTTAACTATTTTATACTTTATTTATGCTCTGTTTTGCTTAAGCTGCCCCAACAAAGAGCACTTTAATACAATCGAAAAAAATGGAATGAAACATCACAGATTCGCTAGAGGAGGTATATAGTGTGCATAAATAAAGAATTTGCTCATGCTTCAGTTCATTAGATAACATATAAGGCGCCAACTTCATAAGATAACATATAAGTTCGGTTGTTCAAAACAGAGGCCAAAACTGCATATTCTACCTTCATTTTGAGCACGGGTTACTCACGTCTGTGAGATGGCAGATTTCCGTTTCCTCCGCATGGTAAAGAAACACACCATTAACGCTAAACTACGCCTCCCACAACCCCCAATATGATGGGTAATGTTTTTGAAGAGGACCCTTCTATAGAATAAGATATGTACATTGTATTGTTATTTACAGAATTTGACACTCCAATCAAATTGTATATTGTATTGTTATTTACATAATTTGAAACTCCAATCAAATCGAATAATCTAGAAAGCCGCAAATCAGAAAACTAAATCCAACAACAAGAGATTACTTGACGTGGTGGGTGAAGTGTCATTCGTCCGAGGAGCCTTGGCAGCTACTGTGGGAGGGTTTGCCCAGGAGGAGGATAGTTAGACTATTACAAAGGATTACTGAAATTCAAATAAAATTAACATTGTTGACATATTCTTTGAGACCTCCAATATCTCAGTGGCCTGCACTGAAAGTAGTTCTCATTCCCGTTATGTACAACCAAACACAAAGATCTAAACACAGATCTTAAGCTGATATTATTACTATATCACAATAGTAATCATCTGCTTTACTTACTTGCCGATGGTAGCAATATGCAAGTTTCAGAGGCAATGCATGGCCTTTCTATGCCCCATCATTAGTCAAAGGAACGAGCCTGTCGCTACTTCTCTTTTTGGCTAGGATTGAAACTCACTTGTATGGAAATGTATCGTCTTCTCCTCTTCATATATTTTATTTTGTAAAGCAAATGAAACGAGAATCTCAGCAGTGATGTCAGGATCCATTGTTCGTCAAGTTATTTCCTATAATACATTTGGGATAAACAAACCATAGCAGGTGAGGAGGTGGCCAGGCAGCATGTTAGAAGGTTTGGCTCTATTATCCATGCAGTGGAGGCAGGGCAAGCATTATCTACCATGCACTAAGCAAATGCTTAGTCATGGTATAATAGAGCATAGAAAATATAGATCAGGTTGCATGCGCATGATTTCCATAATCATTGGTAGGCATGAGCTCCTATATACCACCAACCAGCGACCGCACAGCCAGTGTCGCCCATATGCTGTCCAGTCGTGTTCCTGAAAACGACATTCTATTTTGAATACGCAATTGGGTGGCCAACATTTCCCGCTGATTCTTCAATTCAAATCCTGCCCTTTAGGCTGCAACTTTGTTACATTGTAATCCCTTCCCTATTGTTTGGTCGTTCAAAACTATTAGAAATTGCAGCGTGACTCAGAAGGAATGTTGAAGATTCAACATTTCAGCCATAGCCAGCACGGGACTACAGATTCGATGGCTGATAAGAATTTCGTAATGGAGTGTCGTCCCTGTAACTTATACTTTCATGAATCCTCCGCTCGAGCTCCCAAGTCCACGAGTCCAAGATATGAAAGATGAAAGAAGTGAGGAATGAATATCATAAGTTTTACAGAAGAAATGAAGAAATGGGAAGCCACCTCTACGAGCAAGGATTATTAAGCGCTCTCTTATACGAAGAAAGAAAATGAAGTTATCGTTCTTGTTTGCAAGATTACGAGCCATGGTACCTCAGGTATGGATATGGAGTATTATGATATTTTTGTTTTTATTTTTTTTTAATTCTCAATTTTTTCTTTAGATGGAGGTTAGAAAAAAATGTAATATTATATGTGGCTCAATCAGGTTACAGTTAATGATTCAAGTTGAAAAACTCAGATTCAAAATTAATCGGTAATTTTATAAGACTCTTCTTGATAATCACTCACTTTGTAACTAAGCTTTCTAATAACTCAAATTTAAAATCTAGATAAACTCATCTTACTTAAACATAGTATTTTCCGTAAACTAACTCTTCAATAATTACCAGAAATACTCTTTCTTTATGAGCCAGGTAACCTTCAAAATAAATGTATTTGTTTGTTTTCAAAATGATTCTCTCTTTATGAGCAAGGTAATTTTAAAATAAATGTATGGGTTTGTTTTCAAAATAAGTATATTTATATCGTTTTAAAATGGGTTACATATTTTAAAATAAAAATATTATAAATAAAATAAAATATAAATTTAAAAATTTAATGTAATGAAATTATTTGGTAATTATTTATAAAAATGCTTTGTAATTCATTTTTCACCTTATAATCCATTGCCATTTCACATAATCCATTGCGATTTCACAAAAAGATTGAGATGTCTCCTAGTATCTAAACTCTTTAATCTCAAAAATCGACAGTGAAACCAATAACACTTTATATGGAGATAAATGACTATCTTGGAGGTTATCTTGTTAACCTAGCTTGTTTGGAATGAATGTATCTTTCATCCTAGTTTGCTTGGAATGGATGCATCTTTAAAACCTGCAAGATAGGATTACTTGGAATGAATGCATCTTTCAACCTAGCTTTTTTGGAATGAATGCATCTTTCAACCTAGCTTTTTTGGAATGAATGCATCTTTCAACCTAGCTTTCTTGGAATGAATGCATCTTTAAAACCTACMAGATAGGCTCCAAATCCTCCTAAGCCCCTTAGATACATTCTCTACCTTGTTTATGACCCTTCTAACCCGCCTCTTATTTGATGASTATTTTGAGACAACCTAGGATATAGTGGGGGAGGGTGTTGGCTTCTTGAGCCCAAGAGAGTTAGGTATAGGTTGGGCCACCAATACTAGAATAGAATTGTATACATCCAACTCACTTGTTAACTTGACCTGCAGTAAGATGTTAGGATAAGAATATTAGATGTTAGGATAAGAATATTAGACAATTGTGGTGTCTCAAAAATCATAATAGGATGGTTATTGAGATTCTCTCAAAATAAATTCCGAGTGTGAGTGTAATGAAGGAAAAGAGTTCAAGATTTCACTACATTTCTTTCTCACACATCTACATAGAATTGAATTCATAAGTATTTGAATAGCCATAAAAAGTGTCCAAATTTTCATCGCATTTATTTCATGTATATCTATAGAATTGAATACAAAAGATAGATTGAAGATTACATTACATCATCTATAACACAAAATGTAGGGACTCTTCACAACTCAATGTTGACCTTATAAGAGTATAGATTAAACAATTTAGCATTTGAATTGGTACTTTCTAGTAAAAAGTCATTTAGAGTCATCACCACTACATCAATGCTCCTTTTTAAATATAATGAAAAATTATTTTCATTAGAAAAAGAATTCATACCATATTTGAAAAAAAAAAAATCTTATTAACCTATTTCTTTCTAAATAATGAATAATATATATATAAATCTAGTATTTAACTAACTTAAAATTAATTTATTTATATTTAACATATTCTTTATATTCAAATAAATTAAAAATAATTGTTTATGAATTAACAAATAATCTCTTTTTTACACAATATGTTTTGATATATAAATATATTATTATTATTTAATGTGTTTTATGTATTATGTTTATGAAATGAAAAATTAGAACCAAAAAAATTTGTTTGGCAAGATATATATGTTGTTGTCTCAAATTATTAATCTAATTATGGTGTGGGTGAGATTTTGTTTTGATTTTTACTATCAATACTAATTAATATTAAAATAATTTTAACGTTTTATCATTTTGCTAATAATTTTTTATATTAAATGATTTTTATTTATTTTCAATTTTATTGTTATATTACTTTTTTTTTTTAACTTGGATAGTGTTACTATTAATAGTATTGGTATTTTTATTAAAAATAAGTTAGTTGTATGTGATATTAATATTAAAATTGTTTTTACCATACAAATACCTTGTCCCTCTATCCCTCAATGATAAAAACTAAAAAACCACATCTTTAGCTTATCTTCATTTCACTCTTAAGTGACCTTTACTAGTGTTTGAAGAGTGACACCCCTTTATCCCTTCATGCTAATTCGTTTTTGTTGATATACATTAAGCATGTGGTGAAAACCTTACTATAATAAATAGGTGGAGGCCCATAGATCGAGGTGGATATTGATGGTCACCCATCTATTCCAACTAGCTCCTCACGTCCATTTTTTGTTCAGCACGTTCTTTTGTACTACTTTGTAATTGTGGGTTCTACACTTCTGGGGTTGTCTAAAGTCCCACACATCCTCCAAGTGGATACGGGTGGCCTCTCGCCTAATCCAACTACCTTATTTTGTATGATTTCATGTCAGCATATCTTGTTGTACTTCCAGCCCTGTTTTGGGGCCCTAAACGTTGTTTTTTTGGTTCTCCATACTCAAACTACAGACAGAGTTAGAGTTTGACGATACAATGTGTATCTCTTTGAAAGTTACGACCCTAGGAAGTTGAGGTACCAAATTACACCAACTTACCCATAAGGCCCACACGACTTTTGGTATTTCACCTTCTGGGGTTTGGAATTCATGAGTAATATCAAAAATGCCTCTCGAGCCTGATTGTAATCCATTCTGCTCAAACGGATGCGAGTAGCAGCCACATCTCTTCTTATAGATAGCTACCACCATTCGAGCAAGTGTTTCAATTCTCTAGTTTTACAATTTCATCCTATGTCATTATTTAATAGAAGATATTGTTCGTTGGATATTTGTTTTATTCTTCATATCTCTGTGTTTATTGTATTGAGTCTATTAATCAATTCGTTCCTCTACTAAATCTGCATCACCCAATGTCCTTAATTTTAAGATTATTAATTATATAATGCTTTTGAATTTGCTTTATTTACTATAAGTTTCTCTATAAATATTGTTCCCTCCTTTCTTGTCACCACAAACATCACAACTATATAAATTCACTACATTAATAGTCATTCCTTCATGTTTTTCTTTTTTGTAATTTAGCTACTCATTTATTAATTTGTATATAAAAAAGTACATTCTTGTTAGGCTATCTATCAAAGATATGAAGAATAATGTAAATTTGATCATAATATCAATATCTCTATCTAGCCTATGCGATTTGAATATAGTAGTGGGAAAATAATAAAAGTTTTTTTTTTCTTTTCTACATTTCAACATTTTGTCATTCCACATGTTGAATGCATAAGGTGCTCATGTAAAACTACATGCATGTCCAAGTTACAATGAGAAAGGGTGTGTGTGTGTGTGTATATATATATAGACATAATTTTTACCTTGACATTTTTTTTGGTATTCTTTAGATAATTGGAAAGATCTTGAAGAGCTCTTCAATGTTTATGTTATGATGTTTTTATTCTTTTGCATAGATAGTTACTTATTTTCAAAAAAATAAAAATAAAATGAATGTGTGGGCCATGATCAATACTTCGAACCATTACATAGTCCCTTCAATGGGAATATTTGACTTCTAAGTGTAATATGGGTTTTTTAAGGAGGTTTTACACATGAAGGATGAGTTTTTAGGACTTTACCATTGTAAGGGAAGGAAAACAAGGAAATTAGGGTCGAAATGAAATTTATTTGGATCATGTGCAATGAACAAGGCTTCAAACCACCATACAAGCCCTCTAAAGGGGATACTCGGTCTCCAAGTGGAATATGGTTTATCCTATAATGCCTTGGATAGTAGAGATGGGTCTAAGGCCTTGATAATGGGCATGGGAGTAAAATATAGTGCTTAGTCCCTACATTAACCTTATAGAGTCACATGGACATGAACAATTCCACAAACCAAAAATATTCCTTGTATATGAGATCATTGTCCTTGGAATGGGATATGGGTGTTATTAGAAAGTTTTGTGCACTAGGTATGGGTCTTCAGACCTGATCCATGGTTAGGGGAGAAATCAAAATAATTAGGCCCTAAAGTAATATTATTTATCTAATGGGAAATTATCAAGGCCTTGAACCACAACATAGACCCTTTAAACTAGACCTTTGGCATACAAGTGGGATATGGGAATGGTCGGGTGTTTTTCTGTAGTAGGGATGGGTTTTAGGACCTTGACCATAATCAAGGGAGGAAAATAAAGGCATTACTTCATAGATTGATCTCTAAGGCTTATCATCCATGAAGATGATCTCAATACACAACTTAATCCCTTTAAAGGTGATATTTGTCCTCCACATGCAAAATGGGTTTCTGAAGTCTTTTGTGCTAGGGATGGGTGTATTAAGGAATTTTTCATGGTTAATGGGGGGGAATAAGCCCCTTGGGTCCTTTATTAAGACTTTATAAATAAAGGGCAATAAACAATGTCATAAAGCACATAACATGTCCTCTATAGGGCATCATTGTCCATCAAGTAAGATATGATTACAATTATGACGTTTTGTGCACCAACGATGGGTTTTAGGCCTTAACCATGGTTGGGGAATAAATCCATGGAATTAGACCCTAAATGAATATTCTTAGGCTAATGGGCGATGTTCAAGTCCTTGAACTACAATACAGACATTCTAGAAAGAATATTTTGCATATGATTGGGATAGGGTACCATTAGAAGATTTTTCATAGTAGGGATGGGTGTTAGGGCCTTAACAATGATTAGGGGAGGAAAATAAGGTCCTTAATCCATAAATTAATATTATATGCCTTGTGTAACATGAAATATCCCTCAATCCATGGAAAAAAACCTTTATAAAATACCTTTTCTCTTTGAGTCGGAAATGCATACCATTAGAAGGTTTTGTACACAAGCGATGGATCTTGGGC
Source organism: Picea engelmannii (assembly GCA_009831015.1). Lineage (NCBI taxonomy): Eukaryota > Viridiplantae > Streptophyta > Pinopsida > Pinales > Pinaceae > Picea > Picea engelmannii. The sequence continues at coordinate 388,725 of ML783281.1, forward strand.
CCTTGGACCAAATTGAAGATTATAGGGATCTCGTCCCTTAGCTAGGGCTCAAACCACCATGTATACATAGATAGTTGGCCTCTTGGTATAATATGGAAATCATTGATTTATTTTTCAAACCAAGCATTGGTCTCAAGGCCTTAACCAAGGTCGACACTACAAGGAGATTAAATTGTAGTGGAGGATTTTACGGAACCTCTTCGAAAAACTTCCCTTCTCTGTTTATAATGGAGGTTGTTAGTAGAGGTAGGGAACCAAAGGTTTTTGTGACCCTATCCTCTATCTCATTGGATCCTTATTTACAACATTTATTGGAGCACAACTAGAAAGGGAAAGAAGAAATTCATAGATAAGAGAAGAAAGAGGTTCTGGGGGAGATATCGAATGTTAACCTTTCTGATATCCATATCGAATTTCCCATTTTGAGATGTCATATAGTGTTTTCTAGTTCATAATCTCCATCAATAATCTAATAGGAGTAAGTTCTTCTCTATCTCTCATGGATCACTTACCAATTATACTATATTCCAAAATATGCACACATTTCACATTTCCTCGAGACAATGTTGACCTTTCCTTAATTAATGGTGATACATCTTTAAGAAATATATAAATGAGGGATTCCTTTATTTATAGCCTCGTTCTCTCTCACACAAACACACTGAGTGTCTCTCTCTCCCACCCCTCTCCCTCTGCCCCCTTATAACTCTCTCTCCCTCTCTCTCTCTCTCTCTCCCATTTCCCTCTCTTCACCTATCTCTCTTCCTCCCTCTCTTCCTCCCTCACCCCCCATATATCTCTCTCCCTCTCTCTCTCTCTCATACACACACACTCTTTCTCTTCCCCTTTTCTCCCTCTCTAACTCTCTCACTCCTTCTCTCTCTCTCACTCTCTCCCACACTCTCCCCCCTCTATCACAATCTACCCCCACCTCTCTCCACATATACCCCTCTCACCTACCACTCCTTATCCCCCTTTCTCACTCTTTATCCCCCTCAGTCATCCCCTCTCTCTCTCTCCCACCTTCCCTCTCTCTCCCTTTCTCCCTATATCTAGATCCTTATAGAGAAGTGTTCACTCCTCACCCGAGCATTGATACCTATGTAATTCAGCCAGATAGCGCAAGGACTTTAGGTAAGATGAACAGGCAAAATCAGAGAACGGTTTCAGTGGAAGAGCACGATGAGCTGGTAAGAACAGTGCAAAATTTTCAATTGAAACTTAGGGATCTTTCAACATAAGTTTTATCCATCACTGAGATTACCATCCAACACAGGGGTGAGAAACAAAGAAACAGGGATGAGTGTGAAGCTTTAAGACAATAGATAGAGGCACTCCAATTTGTGGTTGGACCTGCGTCGCCCACAACCACCTCGAATACTTTCATCTTAGATGAAGCTTCCTCACCACTATCACGCCCACGACTGGACCTCAACTTGTGGCCTCCAACAGAGGAAGAATCCCCTACAATGGATCAAAACAAAATCTAAGTGTATGCAATGTTTTTTTATGCTATTACTAGGATCTTTTTGCATGGTTTTCACCATAGCAGCTCAAATAGGCTTTAGCATTTTAGTAAGCACTACCCTTTCTCTTCACTTCCTTCTTGGAGAATGCAAGGGAGTGAATTTTGAATTTTTCAACTCTTGTAACACAGACTATGTAGTACTCTTTCTACATTTACTCGCAGTTTTTTAATATAATTTTTTCCTTGTTTCTCTTAAAAAAAAAAAGAAGAAATATTTGTTAATTCATAAACAATTATTTTTAATTTATTTGAATATAAACAATATGTTAAATATAAATTAATTAATTTTAAGTTACTTAAATACTAGATTTGATATATATATTATTCATTATTTAGAAAGAAGTAAGTTAACAAGAATTTTAATTTTTTTTAATGATTTTTTTTTTCAAATATGGTAAGAATTTTTTTTATAGTAAAAATAATTTCTCATTATATTTAAAAAGCAGCACTCATGTAATGGTGATGAATCTACATGAATTTTTATTAGACAGTACCAATTCAAATGCTAAATTGTTTAACCTTTATTTTTGTAAGGTCAACATTGAGTTGTGAAGAGTCCCTCCATTTTGTGTTATGCTTTTGAATTCAATTTTATAGATATACATGAAAGAAATGTGATGAAATCTTGGACTCTTTGTATATGTTAAGTGGCTACTCAAATACTTATGAATTCAATTCTATGTAGATGTGTGAGAAAGAAATGTAGTGAAATCTTGAACTCTTTTCCTTCACTACACTCACACTCCGTGGCATTTATTTTGAGAGGATCCCAATAACCATCCAATTATGATTTTTGAGACACCACAATTGTCTAATATTCTTATCCTAAGATCTTAGGGAAGGCCAAGTTAACAAGTGAGTTGGATGTATACAATTCTACTCTATTGTTGGTGGCCCAACCTATACCTAACTCTCTTGGGCTCAAGAAGCCAACACCCTCCCCCCCTACATCCTAGTTGTTTCGAAAAACCCATCAAATAAGAGGGGGGTTAGAAGGGTCATAAACAAGGTAGAGAATGAACCTAAGGGGTTTAGGAGGCTTTGGAGCCTATCTTGTAGGGTTTAAAGATGCATTCATTCCAAACAAGCTAGGTTGAAAGATGTATTCATTCCAAGCTAATCTAACTTGTAAGCTTTAAAGATACATTCATTCCAAGCAAGTTAGGTCGACAAGAGAACCTCCAAAATTAGTTATTTATCTCCATATAAAACTTTATTGATCTCACTATCTATTCACTATCTATTGTTAGGGTTAAAGAGTTTAACTCCTAGAAGACATCTCAATCTTTTTGTGAAATGACAATGGATTATAAGGTGAAAAATAAATTACAATTTTTTTTTATAAATAATTACCACATAATTTTATTTTAAATTTTTTAAAGTTAATTTTTTATTTTATTTATAATATTTTTATTTTAAAATATGTGACCCATTTTAAAACCATTTAAATTATACTCATTTTTAAAACAAACAAATACATTTATTTTAAACATTTATTTTAAACGTTACCTTGCTCATAAAGAAAGAGTGCTCATTTTTAAAACAAACAAATACATTTATTTTAAACGTTACCTTGTTCATAAAGAAAGAGTACTCAGGGTACTTATTGAAGAGTTAGTTTAAAGATAACACTATGTTTGATTCTAAATTTGAGTTATTAGAAAGCTCAGGGATTGTCACGAAGAGTCTTATAAAATTTGGGTTATTAGAAAGCTCAGTGATTGTTAGGAAGAGTTATTAACTTTGTATCTTAGTTTTTCATCTTGAATCTAAAATCAAAATAAAAATGAAGCATTGAATCTGCAATCAAAATAAAAATAACAAATTATGAGGTTGATATAAATCAACACCACTGGTTTTTTTTCGTATTTGTATTGGTTCATACCGAAATGTGCATATGCGACCTGAATTAAACTGTGGGTAAATGCTAAAAACGTCAAAGCCGGATAAGTATGCCTCTGTATAGTCGCCAAAACTTTTCAAATTAAAAAACCATGAATAATTAATTCTCCATCCAGGATCTCTCCTTACCAATACATGGACAGGCATTTGAAGTTGATGGAGATTCACAGGAAATGTTTTTCCTGATTAATTGAATAATATCAAATCTCTCAGCAGCCATTGCAATGCTTTGCTTTAGGTGGACTCAATTCTTCGTTTATTTATTAAATGCGAGTAAACAAGGAACGTTTTTTGAGTGCACTTCAAATGCTGAATATGGCTGTACCTTTGAGCGGTTTTACATATGTCCAACTGATCTGGCTTTTCGGCTCTACTAGTGGAGGCAACTTCCTGACCAGCAACAACACTGTGGAGCTTCGAATGGAGATCATCTGTGCCCAGCTTTGATGTTTGCAATGACTGATTCAGCAAACAAATATTTAGAGTTATGCAAACTATAAGTTGATAAGCAATCGAAACAATATTTACTAAGATCCACAAAGCATTTTGCCTTAACTAAAATGATGTGAAACACTTTACTTTCTGCCGTTGCATATGTTTGAGCAGTAAGAACTTCAATATCCTCGTTTTTCAGAACTGAAAAAAAAATAAAGACGAAAGCAGACCCAATTATTTCCAAGTCATTATTCACAACAGATTGGAACCTGCGAGGCTATTCACACCAACATTGGGTAAACTACTCATTCCTCCATCAGATCCGGCAATAGCGAGCAAATTTTCTGGCGCGTGGATATTATTTGCTTCGACCAATGATGAACTGAAACCACTTCTCTGGCTGGGAATATGTTTACCTGTAACCTGATTGAGCCACAAATAATATTACATTTTTTTCTAACCTTCATTCAAAGAAAAACTAAGAATTTAAAAAAAATGAAAACAAAAATATCATAACTCCATATCCATACCTGAGGTACCATGGCTCGTAATCTTGCAAACAAGAACGATAACTTCATTTGCTTTCTTCGTTTAAGAGAGCCCTTAATAATCCTTGCTGGTAGAGATGACTTCCCATTTCTTCTGTAAAAGTTATGAAATGCATTCCTCACTTCTTTCATCTTTTAGATCTTGGACTCGTGGACTTGGGAGCTCGAGTAGAGGATTCATGAAAGTATAAGTTGCAGGGACGACACTCCATTACCAAATTCTTATCAGCCATGGAATCTGTAATCCCGTGCTGGCTATGGCTGAAATGTTGAATCTTCAACATTCCTTCTCAGCCACGCTGCAATTTCTAATAGTTTTGAATGAATCTGTAATCCCGTGCTGGCTATGGCTGAAATGTTGAATCTTCAACATTCCTTCTCAGCCACGCTGCAATTTCTAATAGTTTTGAATGACCAAACAATAGGGAAGGGATTACCATGTAACAAAGTCGCAGGCTAAAGGGCAAGATTTGAATTGAAGAATCGGGAAATGTTGGCCGCCCAATTGCTTATTTAAAATAGAATGTCGTTTTCAGGAACACGACTGGACAGCATATGGGCGAAGCTGGCGGTGCGGTCCCTGGTTGGCTTGTGCGGTCGCTGGTTGGCTGTATCGAGGAGCTCATGCCTACCAGTGATGATGGGCATCATGGAAACCTAATCTGTACTTTTTATGCTTTATGAAACTATGTATGTTTAGTGTATGGTCCCTGGTTGGCTTCTGCGGTCGCTGGTTGGCTGTATCGAGGAGCTCATGCCTACCAGTGATGATGGGCATCATGGAAACCTAATCTGTACTTTTTATGCTTTATGAAACTATGTATGTTTAGTGTATGGTGGATAATGCTTGTAGTGGAGATAGTGGACTCCTGAAATAATATTAGGAAGTTAAAATCCCTAACAGAAAAATAAAGTTTTTTTATTTATTTTAAATTTAATTTTTTTTATTAATAAATTTTTACAAATCACAAAAAATTTAAAAACAAAATTAAAACTAATAAATAGTTAATAAATAATTCATTCCTATAGTTCTTAGATTAATAAGGAGAAATAATACAAATAAAATATCTCCTTTAACAATAATAGAATCATCTAAAATCAATTTCAACAAAATAAAATTAACTGCTTCCAACTAAACCCTACAAATATATTATTTACAATATAAAATTAACTACTTCCAACTAAACCCTACAAATATATTACTTACAAGATCAAATTAACTGCTTCCAACTAAACCCTACAAATTTGTATTGCATATATGTCAATCGTTTTTACAATTCCAAAATTAACTTTTAAATAATTACATGGGACATACATTTGCGCTATACAAATAATTCCCAAACAAAACGTTAAAAAGACCATGACAGGACCTTACCTAAGATTGGCTGGGATACCGGGTTCAAATGAGTGAGAAGCGATAACCACAGAGTTCAGGTAAGGCGGCCTTCCAGCCAGACCGGAGCTTCACTTTCACCTTCTTTTCCTTCCCTTCACTTAGCTGTTTCCCAGCCAGGTGAAAAGACAGTGCTGCTGGTGATGTTGTTGCTGCAGTGGTTGGTGCTGTTTGTAAGGAACAGACAACACAGTAAAAACGAAGCAACTCCCCGCCTAATAAAGCCAGCATAGGCACAACCACCAGCTGCAGATCGAGATGAAGATCGAAACCCAGTGGTGGGAGCATGAACGCAACTTTTATAATTAAAGTATTTTTTGGGGTGTGTCAAAAGAGTTACATAATTCTTTTCGCTAACCAAAAAGAAAGAGAGCTTATTTTGCAGCATTAGTTAACTCACAGATAGAACTGTTTCAATAAAATAATTGAGAAGATTTTTCTGTTTCACTAACATTATCCCAGGGTTATTGAAAATAAAGTTTCTGAATAGCATTAACAATGTTGAGGCCATAATCCTGAGTGTACAAATCTCCATATATATATA